>APFE031713345.1:0-36629 GCA_000404065.3 Pinus taeda | reverse complement strand
CTCAAATACCTTGGAATGATTGTCCAAGACTTTTTGGAGATCTGGAGAAATAGATGATTCCAATATGGAAACATCTAGTGAACATAATTGTGTAATTACACCTCTTTGTTCCTTTTTTACAAGCTTTGTCATACCGTTAGAGCTGATTATCTTTCCCAGTTTCCTTGCAATACCCCTTAATTCCACTTCCTTTCCTTCCACAAAAAATTTCATGAAAATTTCTTGAAAATTAAAAGCTATTGTACCCAAGGGTTGTAGCCATTAGACTCCTAGTAAACATCAACACCTCCCATTGGAATGGAAAGCATTGGGCTAGTCAATACATATTCTCCCATGGATAGTAAAACAATTGAATAGGATCGAATAAATGACCGGATGAATCTCTGACGAACTTCCTTCCTATGGTAAAGGAATGGGTAGATTACCCCTAGGGTTCACCGAATTCTATGTTAACAAAAAGAATTTGAATGATGTTGTTCTCATTCTGTTTGGTGACTGTATCATCTGAAGGTGGACCTTTTGAAGACAAGACTGGGTCGACTGCCATCTTGACCTGTTGACTTTGGTCTAGTGTGGACTCAGAGGGTTTATCTTCAATGATAGGTGCTTCAACCAACAACAAAGGTGTGTTAGTCGAATTTTCAACTAGTGGTGGACTCGACAAGAGTTTCTTGTATCTAGAGGAAGTCACTGCGGTGAAGCAGGATGGTTATCCAAGACTCTTTTAGCTTCATCCAAGAAAGTACAATGGTGGAGGGCATGATCGCCATCACACAGTCTACAAGGAAATTTAGATCTTCCTTTCTGTCCATTGACTTCGTTTTCACTAGTTAGTGGTGTGCTCTCAACATGATTGTTAGAGGTTGAAGACACCAGATTGTGCAAGAAGGGAGACCAGTCCCGTAAGATCCATGGGATGCAAGGACAATCTCGATGATAATGGTCTCCTTCGCAAATGACACATGGAGATTAGGTTTGGATGGTGCAGTGTGTGGATTTTCACTATATGATGCATGGTTGCCCCCTTTTGTCATTGGCCTCTTCTTCTTCTTCTCCTGCCCTTTCTTCTTCTTCTCAATTACTTGGTTTTTAGTGTTATTAGTTTCACCAAGCAAAGAGGAATGAGGTGAGGGAGAAACAAACAAAGTAGAAGGTGGGGAAGCAACTCTAGTATCATTTGGTTACTAATTTGATTGCTTAGGAACTATAGTGTTTTGAATGACAGCTGTCGAGAAAAGCCATACTAGTAGGCTGATTGTAAATCCTAGAAGGGACAAAGTAGCCATATGAGGAGAACCAACATCTCCCCAAGGGGAGAAGGGACTAGGATTCCCCCCAAGGGGAAATCCTTGATTGGTGGACTCCATTTTCTCAACCTAAGACCAACGAGGGAATAGTGATGTTATTTCGATTAAAATAAATTTTATGACGCTTTGACACAACTTGCTTTTTCAATTTGAAAGAGTCGAGAAAAAGCTAAAGATGACTCTAGTCGCTTTCGATTTTTAATGAGCCTGAAATGACAAGTGCTCAGATGGACCTTTTCTTTTAAGGAGTCTGAAAAGGAATGAAAGTGACTACTCTGGAAATCTAGACAGAGGGATTACCAAACCAATCACAAAACTACAGAATACTTTTTATGTACAGTAGTCAATCTTCCCAAATGTTGTGTTTAGTGCATTGCAATCAATAAGGTGGCAGACACGACTTCCTACAGATAAAGGATATGGCCTATTGTGGTCTCCCGATATATACTCGACAGTACGTGGGAGCACAAGTTCATACTAGCACTTGTCGTATCAAAGAGGAGGAATCACCCAACCTACGATGAAAATGATAGTTACCAAGCTTTATGATGCAAGAATACGTCTCTAGCCTAGACTTCTATATGTTGTGTGTTAAGTTCCAAAGCATTTTTATGTTCATTGAATTTTATTTTATAGTTGATCTTTCTTAAGATGTTTTCCTTTAAGGTTCACCGCGTGATGTAGATATACAATTCCTATATATGCAATCTAAGATGATAAATAGTCGTTTACTTTATTTTTTGCAATGAAAATCCTAGCTACTAAAGAAATAGAAGTAAAATTCTTTCAACATATAGCAGAGAGCACACACTAAGATGCATTGTCCTAGATCAATTTCCACATGCAATCTAAATGCAAATGCACATGCATGTATTTGTTTTTCAGTTTCCTTAATGTGAGAATGACAAAAAGAAAACTAAGTACAGATCTAAACTATTTTTCCTCAAAGCGACATTTTAGCAATTTCTTTTCAAAATGAAAGGAAGATTTAGATGACGCTTTCAATTTCGACTTGAAAACTAATATCGACACTTCAAAGAATTGATGACCCAAATAAAATACAATAGCAAAAGTGTAATCGACTATCTACAAGAGGAAGAATTTATGACACTCTTTTATTTGATTGAAAATGACACATGTGACACTTTCAAATCAAAAGACGACAGTTTGATTAAGCTATTGTTTGGAAAGGAAAACTGTAAATTATGAAAAATACAGAAAAACATTCACAATTCTTTATCAATGGAGGCTGAATAATGCAAAGAAAGAGAGTTTCAACATTGATATACTGATCATAGACAGCAAAACTACTGAATAAAACTAAAGACAATGAAGAGAAAACCAAAATCTGGAGGCAGAAATAGTCTCATTCAATCATCGTACTTGTAACACGGGAAAATATGGATGCATCTCACTTGCAACACATGGGAGGTGTGATGCATCTACGTTGCCAATGGGAGACAGTGTGATGGTCTAGGGACGAGACTGAGCTTGGTTTTTGCTCATAGTTTGCAGCTAAGTTTAGTGGTTTAGGCTAAGCTTATGATAGGTAGTAAACACAAAGTATAGGGGCTAATCTAATGATGTTATTTGAGCTACCACCAAGGCACTTAGGATGTTTTCAATTCAGATGTTTAGTTCATAAACTAACTTGGAGATTGACTGAAGCAACATTGATCTACTTTGTAGTTGCATAACAAAAGCAATTTGATGGCTAGCTGGCTTAAATTCAGGCTCTGTTTGTAGTTTATAAAGCAAACAATAGTGACTAACAATCAATCGGTTCGTTCCCTAGCAAAGTCATCATTTTGTTACCGAGAAAACTAGTGTCCATTTAGAGTTGCTAGTCCCACTAAGACAGGCAGCTATCTTATAAACAAACAAACTAAAGTTACTTGTGTCTTCCTTTATGAGAGATATATGGGAGAGAAGCAAAGAGTACTAACCTCAGTATTTCACTTGGCTCCTTGCTTGTTTCCTCCCTCTTTTGACAAAGCTTCGCCACTCTTTCCTCACTTGTCCTGCTTCAAAGAATATTTGTAGAGTCAAAGTAGCATAATACCATCAAAGCTTAGAGATCTATAACCATAAACAATATAGGATCATATGTATATTAACCATACATTTAATGCATATATCAATACGAGATTTAGAAATACACAAGAATATGGAGGAAAACTCAAATAGCTTTATTGATAAAAGTAGTAGAAGAGAGGATTACAACCCAACGGTCTGACCCAGCGCCATCCTCCCAGCATGAAAGCCCTCTTCACCTCATGAAAGGCTAGATCACCCAACACTATAATGTTTCACAGAGAAACCAATAGCACTTCCTTACAAAATACAAAATTCCAGCATCTAGATCTCTAGGATGAGGGATCCATATACAGATATTTGCAGATGAGTGAGTCAGCTTCTGGGATTTTGATTAGTGTCATATCACTGATAGCTCTTGGTTCCACTTGGAGATTACATGATCTCTTACTCATCCCTTGGAAAATTCAGAGAGGTAAGTGTCAAATGAGCAGTTTCTAGAAGATTCTATGAGTTTCCACCTAGCAAACTGCTTCTTCCATTTGTCTACTCTCGCTTATCGCACCCTATAAAAGGGATTTTCAGTATGCATCGCACCCCCCATGTGTAATAGGTGAGATGCATCACACCCTGACCATGGAGCAGGTGAGATGGTCCAATTTTGACCAGTTCTGAGCAGTTTTTCAGGGAGAAGTTCTGGGAAATGATGTAATCAACTGACCTTGTTCATTTAAGGTATGAAACAACACTTTTATGGTTTTAGAAGCCCTTGGTTTATGGACATATGTGATTGGGGTTGCAATGCCCAAATATGTCTATAACACTGACCTATCCTAACTTACTCTAGCCTAGCATAACCTATTCTAACCTACTCTAGCCTAACCTACTCTAGCCTAACCTAGCCTAGCCCACTCTAGCCTAGGCTAACTTAGCCTAGCCTAGCCTAGCCTAGCCTAATATAGCCTAACCTAACCTACCCTAGACTAAACTACTTTGGCCTAGCCTAACGCAGCCTAACCTAATCTAACCTAATCTTGCCTAACCTACTTTAGCCCAGCCTAATGTACCCTACCATACTTTAGCCTAGCCTAGCCTAGCCTACTCTAGCTTAACTTACACTACTCTAGCTTAGCCTAGCCTAGCTTACTCTAGCCTAGCTTACACTACTCTAGCCTAGCCTATTATAGCTTACTCTAGCCTAACCTACCCTTATATACCCTACTCTACTCTATTCTAGCCCAGCCTAACATAGCGTGCGTAACCTACTCTTGCCTAAGCTAGCCTAGCCTAAGTTATCCTAGCCTAGCCTAATATAGCCTAGCCTAACCTACTCTAGCTTACCCTAGCATAACCTAATTGACTCTAGCATAACCGAACTCATTATAGCCTAACCTACTCTAGCCTAAACTACACTTGCCCAGTCTAAGCTAGCCTAACCTCCTCTTGCATAACCTACTCTAGCCGAGCTTGACCTACCCTACTCTAGCCTTGCCTAGCCTGCTCTGGCCTATCATAATCTAGCCAAGCCTAGACTAGCCTTGTCTAATCTATCCTAGCCTACTCTAGCCTACTCTAGCCTTACCTAGACTAATCTAGCCTAGCCTTGCCTAGCCTACTCTATCCTAGCCTAGACTACTCTAGCCTAGCCTAACCTAACCTAACCTAATCTAACCTAACCTAACTTAGCCTAGCCTAGCCTACTCTAGCTGATCCTACTTAAGCCTATCCTACTCTAACCTAAGATACTCTAGCCTACTCTAGCTTGGCTTACTCCATCCTCACCTACCCTAATCTAGCCTAACCTAACCTAGCCTATCCTATTCTAGCCTAACCTACTCTACCATAGACTAACATACCTTAACCTACTCTAACCTAACCTAACCTAACCTACTCTATGCTACCCTAATCTAGCCTAGCCTAGCCTCATCTAGCCTACCCTAACCTACTCTAGCCTAACCTACTCTAAACTAAACTACTCTAGCTCAGTCTAAACTAATCTCGCCTAACCTATTCTAGCCTAATCTAAACCACCCTACCCTACTCTAGCCTAGCCTAGCCTAGCTAAGCCCATTCTAGCCTAGCCTAACCTACTCTAGCCTAGCCTAGTCTCTCCTAGCCTAACCTGACCTATCCTCGCCTAAACTAGCCTTGGCTAGCCTACTCTAGCCTAACATACTCTAACCTAACCTACTCTTGCGTAATTTAACTGAATCTATTCTAGCCTAAGCTAGTTTATCCTAACCTAGCTTACTCTAGCCTAACCTAATGTGGCCTAAGCTAGCCTACTCTAGCCCAGCCTAACCTAGCCTAGTCTATCTTAGCTTAGCATAGCCTAACCGAGCCTAGCCTAGCCTAGCCTACTCTAGCCTAGCCTACTCTATCGTAGCCTACTCTAGCTTACTCCACCCTACTCTAGCCTAGCCTAACATAACCTAACCAAGCCTAACATACCCTACTCTACTTTAGCCTAGCCTAACATAACCTAAACTACCCTAGCGTAAGCTAGCCTAACCTACTCTAGCCTAACCTAGCCTAGCATAACCTACTCTAGCCTACTCTGGCCTAGCCTAACCTAGCCTACCCTACTCTCACCTAACCTACTCTAACCTGGCTTAACCTAGCCTAAAATACCCTACTCTAACATAGCCTAGCCTACTAGCCTACTCTAACTTAGCCTAACCTAGCCTCCACTAACCTACTCTAGCCTAGCCTAACCTAGCCTACTCTAACCTACTCTAACCTAGCCTACTCTAACCTACTCTAGCCTAGCTTAGCATAGTCTAGCCCACTCTTGCATATACTACTCTAGATTATCATGCACTTGCATAGTCTACTCTAACTTAGCATAGCCAAACTTAGGCTAGCCTGGCCTACTCTAGCTTAGGCTAGCTTACTCTAACCTACTCTAGCCTAGCCTACTTAGCCAAGCCTAACCTACTCTAACCTACTTTAGGCTAGCTTAGCCTAGTCTAGCCTACTCTTGCATACCCTACTCTAGCTTATCCTACACTGTAATAGTTTACTCTAGCCTACCATAACCCACTCTAGCCTAGCCTATTCTACTCCAACCTACTCTAGCCTAGCCTACTCTAGCCTACACTCCATAGCCTACTCTAGCCTATCCTAGCCTAGCATATCCTACTCTGGCCTATCAAAGCCTAGCATAGCCTACTCTTGCCTACCATAGCCTACTTTAGCCTAACCTAGCCTAACCTAGCCTACTCTATCCTACTCTAGCCTACTCTAGTCTAATCTAGCCTACTCTAGTCTAGCCCAGTCTAGCCTACTCTACTCTAGCCTAGTCTAGCCTAGCCTAGCCTACTCTAGCCTACTCTAGCCTACTCTAGCCTACTCTAGCCTAGCCTAGCGTACCTAGCCTAGCCTATCCTATGTAGCCTAGCCTAGCCTCACCTAACCTAGCCTAACCTACTCTAGTGTGGTCTCATCTACTCTAGCCAAACCTACTCTAGCGTGGTCTCACCTACTCTAGCCTACTCTATCTTTGTTTAGCCTACTCTTCCGTACTCTAGCCTAGACTAGCTTACCTTAGCCTAAGATAGTCTAGACTCTAGCCTAAGCTAGCCTAGCCTACTCTAGCCTAGCCTAGCCTAGCCTAGCCTACCTTAGCCTAGGTTACTCTAGCCTAGCCTAGCCTAGCCTAGCCTAGCCTAGCCTACCTTAGCCTATGTTACTCTAGCCTAGCCTAGCCTAGCCTAGCCTATCTTAGCCTTGCCTACCCTAGCCTACTCTATCCTAGCATAACCTATCCTACCCTACTCTAGCCTACCCTAGCCTACTATACCCTAGTTTAGCCTAGCCTAATTTAATCTAGCCCACTCTAGCCTACTCTAGCCTGCCCTAACCTACTCTAGCCTACTTTAGCCTACCCTACCTTACCCTACCCTACCTTAACCTAGACTACCCTAGCCTACTTTAGCCTAACGTAGACTAACCTACACTATCTTAGCCCACTCTAGCCTAGCCTAGCCTACTCTAGCCTACATTATCATAGACTACTCTAGCCTAACCTACTTTAGCCTACTCTAGCCTAGCATATCCTAGTCTAACCTAACCTAGCCTACTCTAGCCTACTCTAGCGACTAGCCTAGCTTACTCTAGCCTATCCTAGCCTAGCATAACCTATGTGAGCCTAGCCTACTCTAGCCTAGCCTAGCCTAGCCTGCCCTTGCCTAGCCTAACCTAACCTACTATAGCCTACTCTAGCCTAGCCTACCTTAGCTTAGCCTAGCCTAGCCTACTCTATCCTAGCCTACTCTAACCTAACCTACTCTAGCATAGCCTAGACTAACCTAACCTACTCTAGCCTAACCTATTCCAGCGTAGCCTAACTTAGCCGACTCTAGCCTAGCCTACTCTATGCTATCCTAACCTAGCCTAGCCTAGTCTAGCCTAGCCTAGCCTAACCTACTCTTGCCTAACTACTCTAGCCTACTCTAGCCTACCCTAGCTTAGCCTAGCCTAGCCTAGCCTGCTCTAGCTTAGGCTAGCCTAGCCTACTCTATCCTAGCCTACTCTAACTTAACCTACTCTTGCATAGCCTAGACTAAGCTAACTGACTATACCCTAACCTATTTTGACCTAGCCTAACCTAGCCGACTCTAACCTAGCCTACTCTAGCCTATTCCAACCTACATTACCTTACCCTACCCTACCCTATCCTAGTCTAGGCTAGTCTAGCCTAGCCTAACCTATCCTATCCTAGCCTAGCCTAACCTAACCTAGCCCTATCTTGCCTAACCTAACCTTTCCTAACATAGCTTAGTATAACATTACCTTGCCTAGCCTAGCCTAACCTAACCTAGCTTAACGTAACCTAACCTTGCCTAACCTTGCCTAACCAAGCCTAGCATAACCTAACCTAGCCAAGCTGAACCAAGCCATAATCTAATAGAGACTTACCTAGCCTAGCCTTTCTTATCGTAGCCTAGTCTAGCCTAACTTGGCCTAATCTAGCCCACTTTAACCTCGACCCACCTTAACCTAGCCTACCTTGGCCTAGGTTAGCTTAGCCTGGCTTACTCTAGCCTATCCTTGCTTGCTCTATCCTATTCTAACCTAACCTAGCCTACTCTAGCTTACCTTAGTCTAGTGTATATTAGCTTGGCCTAGCCCACCGTATCTTACCCTAGCCTACTATAGAGTGGCCGGTCATATTTTTGTCTAGCTCACCCTAGCTTAGCCTAATCTAACACAATCTAGATTAATAAGAGTTTCTATATATAAATGTTGTAGTTGAAAACTTTAATAAAATATATATTCTAAACAAATCTTAAAACATTTATTGTATGATTTAATTTTAGCATATATATTTAAATATAAAAGCAAAATCACTTTATATTATATAAATTCAAACATTTTATCCTTGTATATTATGTTATTTTAATGAAAAAATATTACATACTACATTGTACCATTAATAAAATATAGTGCAGAACTTATATAACATATTAAATATTTAAATTGTATAATGATTAAAAGAAAAATTAAACTAAACAATATTAATAAAGAAATTATTCAAAAAACAAATTGAATTAAATGTTATTAATAAAAGTTTAAATATAACAAAAATTATTTAAAATAAATTAACCGTATGAGTATACAATTTAAAAAGTATTGAACTTACCCACACTAATAATGTAAAAATAAATTTAACCTAAGCTATAAGTTATAAATGACCAAACATATTTATAAAATGTAAAAACATAATTGAAAATCATTTTCTGAAATCCAATAATCTAAACTAAAAAACATTACTCGAAAGGGCCATCCAACACTGATTTTGAAAACCATGGTTTAAGTCAATTAATATTTTTAGTTGAAAGAAAAACTCAGAAAAATATAAAAGTAAAAAACCAATTTAAATAAAACCACAAACATTTAGCGGGATAAATTTCAATGAATAAATGGAATAATATAAACCAAATGAAACACTTATTTAATCCATAAAATTATAGTAAAATAAATGGAATGATCTGAACCAGATAAATGTTGATTAGATCCATAAAACATGAACCATATAAATGTTGATTAGATCCATAAAACAATAGTAACGATTTTAGCTAAATTAACAAAAACTAATCTCATAAAACTAACTCATTACAAGGTTAAATAAATTAAAAAAGGAACTGAAATAAACAAATTAGATTTCTTTTGGCGAACAAAGGTGAGAGGATAGATAAAAGCTATATTTATACCAGAATTAAGACACATGGAATTAACATATTTAACATAAAAATAAGACACATGAATTTAACATATTTAACGTGAAAATTCAATACTTAATATTATGCAGCTTTAGTCGGTCAAAGTAATGAAGAGCTAAATTCAAGTATAAGGAAAAGCATGAAATAATCAACATTTTTTTTTGTGGTTACACAACTTTAATTCTTTGCTTAAAACATTAAAGTAAATATTACCGAAATGTACGGAACGTACAAAATAAATTTAAAATATTTAACACACCCTAAAACAAATCAGCAAATCAGAAAGGTCATCAAATTAATTATAAATCTTTTTCGGTCGCCCTCGCGTAAAGAAAATTAAATCTTTCCTTAAAACATTAAAGTAAATACTACCTCAATGTACCTAACTTACAAAATAAATTTAAACTATTTAACACACCCTAAAACAAATCAGAAAAGTTATAAAATTAATCATAAATCTTTCTCATTCTGTCAGTTAGAAAAAGTAAAATGTCCATACAATTAATCAAAAAATTTCATCCTTACGGATAGTCTTTTTTTTAACCCGAATTTGATAAAATAAATTAAAAAAATCCAAAAGTTTCATGTAGTTGCTCCGCTGTAAACACTTTAAGATGTATGTATAAATTATTTGTTCAATGGATGGATGGGGTTTTCCACTTATGCGTCTGCCTAGGCTTAATTTAATAAGCACACGAGACAAAAGGAATGATGTGAATGGAAAAGTAGTAACGGTTGAATTTATGGATATACATACGAAATAAATCAACATAGTGTTTTGGTTTTAGTTTGAGGTTTTATGTTAAAATTAATGGAGAATAGGTTATTATAGTTATGTAGTTGAGATTTTCTTTTTTAAAGTTATTCAGTTCTTATTTTCTTGGGATATGATTTGTTGTCTTTAACAAATTGTATCTATTTAATATTGAAATTAATGTGAAGCTTATGTGGCGTTTTACTTAAGATAGCTCATGGTGATCCACACATGTGAGCTCCTCCTATGTTGGTTTGTCATTTCATGTCTTCCCTGTGCTACTCTTGACATGTTATTAGAGATTGACATGTTATTAGAAAAGATGCAGGGCTGTTAATCCTGTATGCTGAGTGAAGGGTGTGACTGAGGAAAAAAATCATCGCACAGTTTGGATGGAAAAACACAATGATCACACTATGGCACTCCACCCGTACTTCAATTCAAAAACTCGGCATGACGTTGCGACTCCGTGCTGAATATCTACGGAGAGCTTTGCGACTCCCTTGGGGATAAGGGTGTCGATCATCGTGGAAACAAAAAAACAGAGCTGCGTATATTTTTTTGTGGTCAGCTATGTAATTAAGGACATCTTTCTAGACTGTCCTATATGTGTGCCACCAAGGAGGAGTTGGTGGTGCCATGGCTGTTGGACACCGAGGTGACACGAGGATGTGCAAATCGCCAAGCAGAACAAAAAATGTTCATATCACTCAGTGAGGTTGAGATCACCTAGTAAGGTTGAGATCACCCAAATTTCATGCACCTGAGAATTGAGTAGCAGCCATCATCGTTGCAGTGGAAGGTGTCAGGCCTGAAGGCAAGGCAAAGAACATAAACTGCGTGTTCCTTTGGTGTTGTGTCATTTGAGTGGAGGAGGCTGTGAAGAGGGTTGCGTGAGATCCACACAACGAAAACTAGATCCTGGCCTGCATGATGCCAAATGGAGTGTCATGTCCATGAAACTTCCTCTAATTTTCTCGTATGTTTCATCTAAGAAGGCCATCGTCGATGTTCGATTCATGTATGCCCTTCTCTCACAGTAATATTAGTCGATATTTATTGGGATTTTTTACGTTGGATATTGGAGAAGGAGACACCTCTCACAGACCCCAATCCTTTGTGCCATGTTTTGATCCGAACGTCGTTAAGTCAGTCATGTACAGTGCTGTCATAAATTGACACACAAGATTTTGCTCCGTTTTGAGTAAAGATTTTGCTCTATTTAAAGTAATCTCCCGGTTTTAATATATGTTGAGGTGGCCCCTTGCATAATTAAAGTTTTCTAATTAAAGGGTGTTTTCCTAAATCTTTAATTATAAATATGGAGTTTCTTTAAATTGAACTCTCTATTATTTGAAGGAATTATTATTTGATATAAGAGGGGCCATTTTTTTGAAAAGCAAATTCGCAGTGATCAGGGCATTTTTTAATATCTGAGTTTTTTTCAAGTTATTGAAGTTTTTTATTCATCCAAAATGAATAATCAAATTGCTGAAACTTATCTCATTGAGAGTAATAAACTTGATGGTTCCAATTACACCAATTGGAAGTTTAAGCTCCAAACTTTACTTGAGCGACAGAATGCCTATGGCATTGCCAGTGGTGATGAGGTCAAGTTGAGTAGTGCAACTGGTGGATCGAATACAACAATTGAAGACTGGGAGAAAAGGGAGATGAAGGCAAAGGTTCTTCTCAAGTTATTAGTCAATGATTGCATCATCCATCACATTCAAAAGTGCAATACGGTGAATCATATATGGATGATTCTCAAAAAAATGTATGAGATCAAGAACACGAGTCAAACTTTGTACCTCAAGAAGAATATTCTCTCCATTAAGATGGACGACAATGAGTCTGCTTCTTCATTCATATCCAAAATAAAGGAGGTTAAAGATAAACTAACTGATATTGGTCAGACTGTGGCAAATGATGATCTGGTGACGATTACCATGAATGGCATGATGAATGATTTTCAAATGTTTATAATGGGATTGAATGCAAGATAAAAGCCTCCAAGATTTGAAGAGCTTATCGGGATTTTGCTACAAGAAAAGGAAAGGAGGTTGTCTCTCAAACCTCAAAATCTAGATCTTGCATTGATGACCAAGTTCAAGCCGAAAGGGAAAGCAATGGTTGATCACACAAAAGGAAATGTATCACGAAAAAGGAAACCAAAAGGTACGACCTCGCATAAACATGACTCTGCTCCTAAATGTTTTTATTGTGGTAAGATAGGCCATATTGCTAAATTTTTCCATACGGAAAAGGTAGATGGGGAGATGTACAAGCAGAGAAGACATGCAGGTCATTCAGCTGATGCAGATCAGAACTAGGATGTCAGATTATTTATGGCTGAAACTGCACTAGTCACTGAGGAGGATGAATCAAATATTTGGTTCGTAGATTTTGGAGCCTCCTCACATATGACAGGTAAAAAGCAATGGTTCAGAAATTTTAGAGAATCCAATGCTGGAGTAAAAGTATACCTTGGAGATGATAGAGGGTACAAGATCAAGGGACATGGAGATGTGATGCAGGAGCAACTAGCAACAAAGCAAGCAAACGTGGGCCAAGGATCAGAACAAAAGAAAAGCGTGATTTAAAGGAGAAAATAGATTTAAAAAGGATAAAGCAGATTTAAAGCGTGCATGCATGAAGCTTTTGTGGAGAAAGTTAGGAGAGGATAGGATTGATCCTTCCTAAAATTCTTATATAATTGTAATACCATAGAGGTGTAGATATATCTGTTTGTGAGGAATTTTGTGAGTGTCAAGATGTAGTCGAGCTAGAGCTTGTTTTAAGGCTGAAATGCCTTAATTTTGTAACTGTTCCTTAAATATACAAATATGTGTTCATGTTCTGTGTTAATTATATATTACTATGTATTGTATTACCTTGTGGTTGTGAGATTTTAATCCTATATTGCATGCTTGTAATGGGTTGAAGGGAAGGATCAAGATTTTTTTAAAGAATTTGGGATTTTGTGTATACATATGTGTTTTATAGATGCTGTGCATGCGCTATCTTTATAGCAATTGTATTGTGTGCCTGTGGATTTTTATAATTACTGTGGGTTCTGAATTCCAATTGAAAAACTGGTAGAACTATGTGTAATTTTATGGACACCTGAGCCAGTCAAGGGAAGGGATTAGTAGAAAGGCCCAGGTTTGAGATTTTTAAATGAAATTGGGATTTTGGGCTTATACCCAGATCACATTTTCATCAGGTGGTATCAGAGCAGTAAGATTCTGTGGAAAGAGGTACAGTTGAGTTAAAGATGAAGAGTTTATGGTCTTGCTATTGTGCAGATGGCGGCAGCGGAAGGTGAGAAGATTTGCAGCAACCTAGAGAAGGTTGCCAAAAGACCGAGTGCGGGAGGGCTTGGTGAGGTATCGTGTAACAGAGGAGGCTGTTACTGTAGAGGTTAGTTGCAACTCACAGAGTTTAGTGAAAGAATGCAGTGGATAAAATTGATATTATGAAGACCAGAAGCATATGACCAGGAGGTCATAAATTTTTGTGCCTGGGGAGTCTGATGCAGGAGCAACTAGCAACAAAGCAAGCAAACGTGGGCCAGAGGATCAGAACAAAAGAAAAGCGTGATTTAAAGGAGAAAATAGATTTAAAAAGGATAAAGCAGATTTAAAGCGTGCATGCATGAAGCTTTTGTGGAGAAAGTTAGGAGAGGATAGGATTGATCCTTCCTAAAATTCTTATATAATTGTAATGTGATAGGGTGTGAAAGATATATCTGTTTGTGAGGAATTTTGTGAGTGGCAAGATGTAGTCGAGCTAGAGCTCGTTTTAACGCTGAAATGCCTTAGTATGTAACTATTCTATATAATATATATAATCATGTTCTAGTGTATGTTGTGTATACATATGTGTTTTATAGATGTTGTGCATGCGCTATCTTTATAGCAATTGTATTGTGTGCCTGTGGATTTTTATAATTACTGTGGGTTCTGAATTCCAATTGAAAAACTGGTAGAACTGTGTGTAATTTTATGGACACCTGAGCCAGTCAAGGGAAGGGATTAATAGAAAGGCCCAGGTTTGAGATTTTTAAATGAAATTGGGATTTTGGGCTTATACCCAGATCACATTTTCATCAAGATGTCCTTATCACTCTGCCTGATGGAAATATCAGGTATATATCTTATGTGTGTTATGTACTTGATATTAAGAAGAACTAATTTCTGTATCAAAGATTATAGATCAGGATCTCAAGATAGAATTCTTTAAATCTTATTATATCATTAAAAACTTGTTGGACAAGATGAAGCCTATTGCTACATGTGTTCGTATAGGAGGACTCTACAAATTGGACGTAAAGAGCACACCACTGCAAGCATTGATGTCATTGGATAATTCTAGTGAAAACTTGTGGCATCAATGACTTGGGCACATCAATTTCAGTGATCCTCTTCTGTTGCAGAACAAAGGTATGGTCAATGGTCTTCCTGTTTTGAAAAAGTTTCATATTGATTGTGAAGCATGTGCATTCGGTAAACAACATAGAGATGAATTTCCTATTGTTAAAGATAGAAAACAAAGGGATACACTCGAACTTATACACAATGATTTATGTGGGCCTATGCAGACAAGATTGTTAGGTGGGGCCTACTATTTTCTAATCTTTGTTGATGATTGTACAAGATTCACATGGGTGTATTTTCTTAGACTCAAGAGTCGTGCCTTTGATTATTTCAAGCAGTTCAGGAGCATGATCGAAAAGAAGACATGAAAGTTCATTAGGTTTCTTCGATCAAATCAAAGCAAAGAATTCAAGAAAGGGGATTTCATCAAATACTGCAAAGAGCATGGGATACAATAGACTTTATAACACCTTACACTCAGCAGAATGGAGTAGCTGAGAGGAAAAACAAAACACTGGTGGAGTGTGCTTGCAGTATGTTGAAAGGTAAGAATCTAACTAATGGTTTTTGGGTAGAAGCTATCAATATTGTAGTGTATTTGAAGAATAGGAGTCCCACTAAAAGTCTTGATTATAAAACTCCTTTTGAAGCATTGTTTGGATTCAAGCCTACAGCAAGTCATATTAGAGTATTTGGTTGTAAAGCTTTTGTGCAAGTTCCCAAAGAAAATAGGAAGAAGTTAGATTCAAAGACAATTAAATGTACCTTCATTGGATACTACAGTGAGTATAAGGCTTACAAATATTTGATCCTTCTACTCACAAGGTGTTTGTTAGTAGAGACATAGTATTCTATGAATTGGTTGATGATGGAAATCCTGTTCAAGATAATGAAGAATGGCATGTACTAGTACTTTTAGATGAGGATGTTGAAACAAGGATCAATAAACAACAACAACAACAACAACAACAACAACAACAACATCAACAACAACAAGATAAAGAGGAGGAAATTTAGTTGAGTCCACAAAGAGAAGAACATAATAGAATAGTTGACACCCCACCACTTAGGAGATCTAGCAGGATGAAATAGTTACCAGCTCGGTATAGGGATTGTGTGCTTATGACTAATATGTTAAACATTGCAGAACCTTCTAATTTTCATGAAGCTAGTAAGAGTTTTGAATGGAAGGAAGTAATGAAAGAGCAATATGAATATATTATTAAAAATAATACTTGGGATCTAGTAAATTTTCCTCATGGTAAACAACCCATAGGTTGCAGATGGTTATTCAAGTTGAAATTTAAAGCAGATGGGTCTATTGATAAGTATAAAGAAAGGTTTGTTGCAAAGGGGTATTCCCACAAAGAAGGTATTGACTTTGAGGAAACATTTTCCCCTATTGCAAAATTAAATGCTATTATATTGATTATTGCTTTAACCACTAAGAATAATTGGAAAATACATCAATTAGATGTTAAATCTGCTCTCTTAAATGTTGATTTAAAAGAAGAAGTATAATTAGTGCAACTCGAGGGGTTTGTTAAGAAGGGAGAAGAGCATTTAGTATGTAGACTAAAGAAAGCTTTATATGGTTTAAAATAGGCTGCTAAATCCTGGTATGACAAAATTGATTCATTTTTCCTCATGCATGGTTATAAACAATGCAAAAATAATCCTAATATGTATATTGGGTTTAATGATGAGGGGTAGATAGTGTTCATTTCTTTATATGTAGATGATCTAATCATGACATGGAGTGCATACAACCTCATTGAAGAAATCAAGTAGCAATTATCACACAAATTTGAGATGAAGGACCTTGGAGAAATGCATTACTATTTGGGTCTAGAAGTTTGGAGAGATTCAAGCCAAACTTTCTTGTCCCAAGGTAAGTATGCTAAGATATTATTCACTAAATTTAAAATGGATGAGTGCAATGCTACATTTCTGCCTTTACAGCGAAACAAAAAGATTCAAGTGAATGATGGTTTGAAATGTGTAGATGCAACATTGTACAAACAATTGGTTAGTAGTCTTGTCTATTTGACTACAATGAGACTAGATCTAGCTTATGCGGTGAGTGTTTTAAGTCAGTTCATGACTCAAACTCATGAGAAACATTGGCTTGCAGCGAAAGGAGTACTGAGGTATCTGCAAGGGACTTCAGACTTCGGTATTTTGTTTTCTGACTCATTTGATGTTAGCTTGACATGTTATAGAGACTCTGATTGGGCGGAAAATTTAGAAGATAGAAGATCAATTACAAGTTATGCCTTTAGCATTGGATTCGGGGTCATCTCTTAGTGCAGAAAGAAGAACCATATTGTAGCCTTATCATCAGTAGAAGCAGAATATCAAGCTATGTGTGCAGTAACATGTGAGGCAGTTTGGTTGCACAAACTTCTCCAAGATGCACGGGAAGAATAGACAGAAGCTACGATTATTAATTGCGATAATCAAAGTTCGATCAAATTGGCTTACAATCCTGTGTTTCATAAAAACACTAAGCATATAAACACTCAATTTCATTTTGTTAGGGAAAAGGTGCAGTCCAAAGATATTTTTGTTGAATATTGTAATTCTTGTGATAATATGGTTGATATATTTACTAAGCCTCTGGGAAGACTGGAGTTTGAATTGTTTAGGGACATATTAGGTGTGTTTAGGAACCCTTTCTCCATTAGAGGGGAGCGTTAGAATTAATGGAGAATAGGCTATTATAGTTACGTAGTTGTGATTTTCCTTTCTATAGTCATTGAGTTCCTATTCTCTTGGGATATGATTTGTTGTCTCTAACAAATTGTATCTATTTAATATTGAATATTAATGTGAATATTGTGTGGTGTTTTGATTGAGGTAGCTCTTGGTGATCCGCACCTCTGAGTTCCTCTTATGTTGGTTGGTCACTTCATGTCTTCTTTGTGCTACTCTTGACATTTTAGTTATTAGAGGACTGGAAAAAAAATTAATAAATAAAATCTATTCATTCTATGTAAGAATAGAATTCTCGAATTTCCATATTTCCCTATTTTCTATAGTGCAATCGTTCCAATTTTTTTTATCCACCAAGATCCCTAATGATTTCATAAATTCATTTGTCAAACTTTAAAAAAAATGTTTAATATTTTATTAAATTTTAAATATTCTAAATATTTTTGATTTAAAAAGAAAATAAAAATTAACCAATATTTACCTTAGATATATAGATGGAATCAAAATCCTCAATGTACTAGAAAAAAACATCAAAGGAGAGATTTGATAGATCCAGAACAAAGAAATATCTAAATTGAGTTGGATCCAAATTATTATCATTCAAGGTGGACTCCAAAAAAAATTATGAAAGAAACCTACCAGCAGTTGGGCTAAAGAAGCTTTAGTCAGTCTCCTATTATTTCCAGGCGGTTGAGTGGAAATATGTTCAGGTGCTCTTGATCTGTTCCATAGTGGGAAATTTGTACCACCTTGGTCATAAGCCCAATGAATCATCTTCGTCCTTGCTACCAAATACAGGCCTCTCCTTTGGAATGAGAACCACAGGGTGGCCTCCTCTCCAGTCATGGCAAAGGAAGTTAAAAAAACCCATCACAACCTCCTTGCAAACTGTGACGTAGAAAAGCAAGCCTTTAGCGTAATCCTCACTCCCAAATTAGACCTCACTGGCCTATGCTAAGACGTATATCCACTATTGAACTCTTCTATGTCAAGAAGATAGAAGCTCTGCAACATCTCAAAAGAAAACAAGTACACCAAACTATTCATTAGATCTTTCAACGCCCGGTAAAGGGGAAGTCTCTAAATATTGGGAACACTTAATTTGTTGGGAAACATGAGATTCGGTACAAACATGTCAGATCCATATTCCAATGTCTCTCAGGTGTTACAAGAGAGCATCACCAAATTGCTGGAACTACATGCAGGTGCTAATCTGGCAGACACTTTCCCATTTCTGCATTGGTTTCAGTTGGGTACCTTCCTTAATGTCAACCATTAGGATTTATGGTTTCAATGGGACCTGCAAATTAATTATCGCTGAACTCCATTCTCTTCATCTACAAATAACCTTACAAAGGCGCAAACAAATCAACTGTATGAACGCAGGGAATAGTTTGAACATCAATGTAGAAAATTAGAAAACAATTTTGGAGAGGAGAAGAAAATCAACTTGTCAACCTCATTATCAAAAGCGTCATTATATAACTCTCGCTCATAGTCTTTTAAATGAACAGTTAATTTGTGAGGGACGGTGCCACGTGCTTTCTAGCTGTTTGGAGGGATGGTGGCACTTCATTTCAAAAGAATTTAACAGGTCACTTTCTATTATTGTTTTCATAATTACATTTTATCTACTTATATTGTCATCAACATCAAAGACAAGGATGGTGATTGTGATATGGCATGTAGTTATTACAAAGTCAGCGAACAAAACATAAAAGATTTCATATATAAAAGATTTATTAAACCATTATAATATTTATATTAAAAAATAATGGAAAGTATGGCATGTTCTAATAGGATTGAAAAATAAAAGTAATGAAATGTAAAATAACATAATAGCGTATTGTTTATGAGTTTTTGGATTGATGGTGAATTGGTGCACTTTTAAGGCACTCCTTACGATAGGTGCTTACCTACGAAAGAAAAACATGATAGTGTACTGAAAAATATTAGATTTAATAATATTAAAAGCTTATCATTTAAGTGTGAATAAAATATATATATTTTAAATAATACATGATATTATTCATTTAAATATAATAATTTTTTTTTTACATGAGCATTAAATTTAATATAAAATAAATTAAAATAATAAGTCCAAGATTATATTGATTATGGTTTATACAGACATATTAATATAGTAAGATCATAGGAATTAAGGTTTATGTATGATATGTATTTGTTAGGATAATTTTATTACTAAAATTTATGAGAATAACTGAAATAGGAAAATCCAAGAGTATGTAAACAAACAAATCACCCACAAAGATGAACATGATATGCATCTTAGCGAACTTAAAATATGAGGAAAAATAGCTAGAAGGTAAGCCCATTGCTCCAGTCCATTGTTCTTCTTTGTTCTTTTTAGTAATGAAAACACAAACACAAAGTAAGAGGCACCTATTACCAAGTTTTCTTTGACATGATGGCCTAAGTGGCTCCTACAAAATCTGATTCCTCATCTATTGTTGCCTATTATCTCACTCATATATGCCTTGAACAAACATGAAAAAAGTTCAAAGCTAAAAGAATTGAATCTCCTCTCTTTCAATTGGCCATCTACATTTAAGGCTTTATCATCCCTCCACCCTTAGTTAGCACTAGGTTTTACGCCATCTAGAATCCTCTTAAACGCCTACAATAGGGAAAATTTTAAGCATGGAAATTTATCTTCAACTGTAGAAATCTTGGCAAATCCTACTAGCTCCATAAATTGTTAGGCCATCTTTATCTAAAATTATAACAATTTTATATGCTCTATAAAATTCAAGAATTTTAGTGTAAAATAATTTTATCCTATAAATGTTTTTGTAAATCATTTAAAAAAGAGAAAAGAAGCAGAATATTTTATTGGAAAAAGCATGGAAAATAAATTCATCTATGGAATTTTTCTCCTAAGATTTTATGTGGTCTAGATGTGGCTAGGTCCACCACTGCTATCCACTTAGTACCATGATGCCCAACAAGGTAGCTCCAGTTGTGGTAGACATAATTTTCATACATGAGCTCTTATTGACGTGATTTTTACACCATTATAAGGGTCACTATATGAAGAATTGTGTCACAACATTGTATGTTAATATTGTGATTTTTTTATGAATTTCCATTTGATTGCCCAAAATGGATCCACAAAATTTCTAACCTTGAGTGTCTTAATTGGGACTTTCCACTAACTTAAAAGGTACTCCCCAAATAGAAACACATAATGTATTTGGCACAAAAGTGGGTATGGACATCTCAGTAACCAATGGAATGAAGGTGGGCATAATGGCTCCTTATTTTATATTTCAAAAGTGGGAAGAAGTCCTTCTATACTGGACGAGCCACTAATTCTTAAGATAAGTGGGACCTATACAAAAAGGAAAAGAGGATAACCAAGATGAGGTTCATTCAATTGAACATGTGAAGAGTCTAAAATCATCTATCAAAGAAATGTTGTAATTGAGAGGAAGATGTTAATTGATGGATTCAACTTTTATGTGTTAATCTTCCTTTAGATGTCATATGTTTGTGTCCTAACTATATCTATGCTTGTTTCATTATTTATGCATAAATTATTGTTTAATTGTTTGAAATTCCTCTCCCTTTGGAGGAAATACTCTAATACTTCTTGAATCAAGTTTATTTTCATCTATATATTTACTTCTTGATGCCCCTAGCCATGGAGACATACCTTGCTAGTATTGTTCTTGAAATAGGTAATGGTCAACACTCTCTATGATTCTAATGTTATAAACATTATTAGTTAATGGAACTCTATCTCTATCATCTAACAAGCGTTTCAATTTCTATTAGTGTTGTGGATTAAGCACAAAATGAGGGTTCAAACTTGACAATCACTGACCTACCGACCTCTAGTATTCATGTCACTTGCTAATGCCATCCAATTGACATGTTAGAACCATTGCACATGGTAATCTATATCACCTTTCAACATAATGTGTCTATGTCAACAAAATGTCATCTCCAAGTCTATGCCACATCAGTGCCACAAAACCTCCACATTGATGCCATATGACCACCACATTAGTGCCACATCATTATCACGTTAGTGCCATGTTATATCTACGTGAGTGGAACCTTAAAGCCACATTGTCATCTACAACATTAGGTCCCTTATTAGGTTTGGTAAAATAGGAAGAAAGCTCTCATATGAGGGCTTGAGGATTCGAGCATGATATCCACTACTTAACAATATTCGACTATATCACCAATAACTAATGGACAATGTGGCTTTTGTTAGAATCAAGTAGTTGAGTTCTTTCTTCTTGGAGAATTCCTAGGATTCACCTCCCAATCTCCCAACTGAACACTCAACAATTGCCTAACTTCTCGTTAAGCAATAGAAGTTTGGATTTGATCTACATTGGGAGTTTCCACAAGACTCTAATGAATTCTCTAGAAGTTGAAAATCAAAAGTATAGTGCTTGAAAGACAACAACTGTATATCGCCTATTAGATATCTCTTAGTCGTGTCCCTTATGTTATCCATATGACCAAGAGATTAGGATGAGGCCCTCCTATCCAATTTTTTTTTACAATGTTTCTCTAATGGAATCCATCCCAAAATTTCTTTCCATCCTAAAGGGTTGTCACTCAAATTTCTCCATGGCGCGGAACTTGGTAGAGGGGTCTTGAGGGTTGATAATGACTATTACAAGGAAGTCAAGGAAAATTTCTCATGTATAGAGATTATTCCCAACCTTGAAGGAGTGCAAGCACTCCACCCTGGCTATTAGTAGGCATTTAAATTCTCACATGACGTCACATAGGAAATTACAAATGATTTGTCTCTTCTTAGGCCTTTAGACCTATTCTCCTAACTAAGGAGGAATTTCTAATGATTGTTAGTCTAAACAAACATACATTGTGGTAGCATTTGCATTGCAAGTGCTTCAATCACATGATGGCATGGAAACAAAATTATTCGATTCTAATGTGTTTAACATGTGGTGAAATAAGTGATTTTTAAATTAAATTTGTTATTTTTTATTTGAAACTAAAAACCCTTTCAAATACCTTTTATATTATCCAAATAAACAAAGAATATTCTCCTAATATAAAATATAATCCACTCATTTATTTATAAATAAAAATTCCTAAAGCCCAATTCCAATATAGATGAGGCCTATGGCATAATAACTATCAAGTGTTCTTATGTAACCAAGTCTAAAATTTAATATCATTAAAAAATAAAAAATAAAAATCTAAAATTTCATATTATTAACAAAAAAATAAATTTCATCGCATGAGGCCTTTTTATATGTTTTTCATAGTATATTTTAAAAAAAAATCTAAATAAACCATATAAAAATAAAATGAATAATAAATTTCAATTCTTTGAAATTTAATAGAATGAATTTAAAGACTAATGCTAATCATAATAAAATAAATTAGATTCAAGAAAAAAGTTCGCTACAACCCAAACAATTACTGCTTTAAAACATACATTCTTGATTACAAAGAAATAAAAAAATATTATTAAATTATTAAAATTTATTATAGATATACTTTATGTTATGAATACTATTGTCATTAGCATTTAGCTTAGATATAAAGTTAACCATTTGAAAGGCCATAATGGGTTAAGTAGATTAAAAATGACGAAAACAAAATATAAAAACCCTAAATTAGAAACAACAAGGTGAGTACCCATAAAACGATATATATATATATATATGACAATATCTAAAATTTAATTTTGAAATATTATTTTTATATAATTACTTAAAATATTGTTAACCCACAATAATACATTTAGTAAGATCAATAATTTGTTTTATAACATCAAGCATTAGTTGAATGCCAATTTCCAATTCCCTCATCACTTTGGTGCACTCCAAATTTTCTTGAATTTTATTTTTGGTGGACGAGATTATCATTAAGAGAGTTGATCTGTGATATGAAATCTAATGAATAAAGTGTGAAAAAACCTAAATCTAATAATTTAAGAATAATGCAAAAAAAATTTCAACAACTGAAAACTGAGATGTATTCAACCCTACAACGTAAGAGACCGAAAGTAACGTGGAAAAATTAAAACAACTGATTAAAATAAAATAAAACAAAGCATCAATGAAGTTAAAAAAAAGAGAGGCAAAACTCGAACATAATTCAATCGGAAAACAGTGTGACAACAGTGTGACATGATCTTAACATAATTTAAGATTATTGTTTATCTAATTAATGACCATTGCAAGGTGGTGCGTCGCTGTTTTTCTTACCTTAAAAACATGGAAGAAGCGGTTGCTTTCCCTATGAAACTGAAGTGAAGTCGGCAGCTAAATTTTTACAATAATATCGTTTCTCGAAGAATAATCTTATCATTGTGTCAGAATGTGTCGGGATGGAGAGTGGCTTTTTTCTCTAAATAAACGTGGAGGGAGCCTCTTATAGAAGCAATTTTCAAAATTGTTTATATTAGTTTGATGGTAAAGGTTCGGTGCTAATCTATGTTTAATTTTTGTTTGCCTTAGAGTTTAAGTCTTAGGAGTTTTAGTGGTATGTTCAAAAGGTCAACTATGCATTCTCATTCATCACTGGTCTCATAACTCACACAATTTTCATGTGTCAGTTTTGTTCAAATATTATTATGTGTTACATGTTTTGGGTGATTTGCGCATAAATACTTTAGGTGTTTTCGCAGCGCAAGATACTTTAGGTGATTTCGCAACGCAAAACCCAGATTTTACACTGGCTGCACTACGAAATCGGAGATTTGTGCAATCCATAACAAATCTTTCTTAGTTGTCATATCTGTCAAGTTCAGTTATGTTTACATCATCCATTGTCAGATTATACACTTCACCTATCATGTCCAACCACTTATCTCCATCATTTGAGTCGTTAGGTACCTTGGTACGCTCATATTGCAAGTTTCAAGAAGAGCCAGGTATTCACAGTCATAATGATGATTGTATTCGTTGCATGAGAAACAAATCTGCAAGATTTCAATTTGAATTCATTGAACCCGAAGCCAATTTGAATTCATTAAACACCAAGTGAGGCAGCTATCAAGCGAGGCAGATATCAAGTGAGGCAGAGATCAAAGATTGAGACAGTGCCAGTGATCAAAAATATCATTCCGCTGGAGTTTCATGGAAGGGTCTGCAGAAAGAAAGGATCACAGGTCACACATGTGTTTGAGGAGCGAACCTGAAGGTTTAGACATAACCTTGAAGAACAGAGAAGTTGAGCATACACTCAAGCAAGTTGGATGTTGGAAATTTATTGAGAAAAGCTCTGATATTTGGCTTTATGTATATGACTCTGTTTTAGTAATACAAGACTTGACTTTACTTCTCAGGGATCACAAAGATTTTACTGTTCAGAATGTTGTGTATCATCCTCTACTAAGTGTTTGCAGTGGTATAGATTTGTGATTACTTAGAAATCACCGACTGTGCTCTAATTTCCTTCACATATTTATACATTGTGTTGTCCTATATGTTTTTTGGTGTTCTGAATGGTTGAATTCCTAATGCTTTGACTTCTATGTAAAGTTGATATCATTGTTATACTGAAACGATTATGACTCCATAAGCCCAAAAGATGCCTTTTATTTGTGTTTCCACCACTTACAATTTTGCATTAGTTTACGAGAGTTAGCCATCTTACTCACAACTGAAAAAATCATTAATCTTTTTTAGAGAGCCCTCTCAGATTGAACCTAAAATAGGTTTGAAATAATTACTTAAGTTCTTCCTAGTCAGCAGCCCTCCGGGTTTAATTTTGAGATAACAGAGCCGATGCTATTTAATCGAAATTGAAGCAGGACATCTACGTTTTCAGAATAATGCCGTCGTTTCTTAATAATATCATCTGTGTGTCATGCCTCTGACAAGATTTAATCATTACTTTCAAGATGATGATGACGGATAAACTGTTAGCTGTCGTTTCTTAATAATATCATCTGTGTGTCATGCCTCTGACAAGATTTAATCATTACTTTCAAGATGATGATGACGGATAAACTGTTAGCTAGCTTTTTCAAAGGACCAGAGATAATTGTTTTTTAAATAAATGACTGTTGCATGGCGGCGAGGAAGATAATTGCTTATTGAGGGAATGATTGTTGTAAGTGGGTGGGTTGGAGGCAGTAGCTGTTTTTCATCCAGAAAAGCATGGACTATCTGTTGCACTTTTAAATCTCATAGATAATTAATTGTAATTAATTGTTGAGGGAATGACCGTTGCAACTTGCAAGATGGAGAGTGGCTGCCTGGGAGTGGGCTCTTTTTTTACCCAACTGAAGCTGAGTTGGCAGATTCGTTTTTAGAATAAGGCTATATATTTTTTTAAAAATAATGTCATCATTTGACCAGATTTAAATGTTACTTACGATGGTGAGGGTAACCGTAACGGTCTGCTTGTTTTGTGAAGTGATGTGTCACCTGATCACATATCCTTATCTCAACATTGTATGATGAGTCAGGATTTTGAATTAGAATAACTTACTTCTGTCTTTATTATAATTTTTTTTCAGTTGTTTTTAGTGAGATTTTTTGAGATTTTTTGGAGGTTTTTTTGGTGGGTTTTTCCGGCCAAATTTCTCTAAAATTTGGTAATAATTTATTGGAATTGCAAGTTTGATAGGTAATTTCTGCACAATCAAAGCATCCTAGAGGTTTTTCAGAGTGTTGAATCTATACAGTTAAAAAACCAGTTTAATACAAATCAAGATTTAACCTCAATTTTTTCCGCCGGATTTTGTCATCGAAATCTCCAAAAAAATATTAAAAACAACTCCATTTTTTTTTACACGTTAATCCACGACATAGGTTGATTTTAATCACAGAAATGAGGGATAACCGTGAAAGACGGTAATAACCGTGAAATGAGGAATAACCGTGAGAGGCGGTAATTTAAGTTTTGATAATAATATCATCTTTGTGTCATGCGTCTGACAAGATTTAATCATTACATTATTATTTTCTCAAGATGATGATCACTGATAACTGTTCGCTAGATTTTAAACCAACAGAGATAATTGCTGCTTGAGGGAATGATTGTTGTAAATGGGCGGGATGGAGGAAGTAGCTGTTTTTCATCCCAAAAAGGATGGACTATATGTTGCACTTTTAAATCTCGTAGATAATTGTGGAGGGAATGACCGTTGCAACTTGCAAGGTGGAGAGAGTGGCTGCTTTTTCGGAAAACACAAGAGGGAGTGGGCGCTCTTTCTACAAAACTGAAGCTGAGTTGGCAGATTCGTTTTTAGAATAAGGATATATATTTTTGACCAGATTTAAATGTTACTTACGATGGTGATGGGTAACGGGTAACGGGTAACTGTCTGCTCGTTTTGTGAAGTGACGTGTCAACTTGTCACATATCATTGACTCAACATGGTAGGATGAGTCAGGATTTTGAATTAGAATAACTTACTTTTGTGTTTATTACCATATTTTTTACACATGTTAAAGGAGGATATGGGTTGATTTTTAACTACAGAAATGAGAGATAACTTTGAGAGACGCTAATTTAAGTTTTGATAAAAAAAAATAACGAAAAAAATATTATTTTATTGAATAAAGAAAATTACAAGTTAAACTGCTATTTTTTTTTTTTTTAACTTATGGTAGAGTGCTAGACAACCATTTTTAAGAGAATAAGTAGTTGTAGAGGGTTAGAGAACCATTTTTAAAATTTGTGAACAATTTTTTAATTTGAACAAAATTTTGAGCTAAGGAATGAGAGCAAGTTATTTTTGAAAAAATTAGATATAAAATTGAGTGATTTTCTAGCTTATTCGTAGTTAAGTGAGTTCTTTGACCTTCGAATTTTGATACACATAAGCCACAGAGATATTTCAATGTTTTAATTTCTTTTTGTTTGTTTGTTTAAATTTACTTATTTTTTAACATTTTCCTAAATTGCGAAATAAAAATGGTATAAAATAGTGAATAAAGAATAAATTAGTTATATAAAGTGTGTGCTGGCTAAATACTCATAGAAATTAATAAGCCAAATAGTGGATAAAATAAGTGTGGGCTAAATGCTCATAGAGATTAATAAGCAAAATAGTGGAGATTGTGAAATGAAATTGTAAGAAATAGTGGATAAAGAAAAAAATATATATATAAATTAAGCGCTCGCAATTATAGACATGATATTCTTTTTAACTAAATTGAAAAATAAAACTATGTAACTATGCTTGAAATAAATCGAAATTGTTTATCATGGCGAGTACGTAAACTATTTCAAGCAATAAACATGTAACAAGAAAATGTAACAAGAAAATGATAGTAAGAAAACAATAACTAAGAAAGATTCAATGATATTTGCAAACATCGTAATTTTCTTAATGAAATTTAACATAAAAAAGGAAATAACCATTTTTGTATAAATCTCAACCTTATGTACTAGGAGCTATTAAAAATATTTAGTGGATATTCAATTGAGTTAAATTTTTATCATACACATGATAATAATTGTCCAAAGTTTCTTATTGCAACTTCCCGTTGATGAGGGAAGATTCTCAATGTATGTTTAGTTTTAATGATTATCAATAACTATATAGTGTATTAAAGAGTTTTTTAGGTTGCATTGACTTTTAATAAATTAAAATAAAAAATTCTTGCGAAGTGGCTCCCAGTTCACCATTTTCTTAGCGATTTGAGATTATTCCAATTCTAATAAGTTTCTCCATGATAAGTTCCTCATTATTATTTATAGCATTCACTTATATATAATAAAATTTTATTTACCAAAATGGTGTATTACTTTTAATAAATTTAAAATATTATATTCTTGACAAGTGGTTCCCCACCCACCAATTTCCTAGCGATTTGAGATTATTCCAATTCTAATAATTTCCTCCATAAGTTCATCATTATTATTTATAACATTCATTTATAATTCTTTTTTTTCTTAAGTTAAAGTTGACCCATAACTTTTTATACATGGTTAATTAGGTAAATGTGTACATTACTAAGGCATACTTAGTGCTACAATAGTTTTTTGGTTATTTTTATGAAGCCTATGACTATATGCACTACATTAATATTTTTAATGTGGTTGTATTAGTTTACAATTAAGTTTAAATTGTGAGAATCATATTCCAAAATAAGTAAATCTATCAAAATAAATATAATTTTGTATTTTTTTAATTAGTTTCTTATTGTTTTTTATATAATTTGGATTTATTTAATTATATTATAATTTTAAGATTAAGTGAAAATAAAAACCCCCAGGGGTGTGTGGCTTGTTAGCCAACAGTGCTATAAGGCATTCATGTCATTGTGCAAGTCACAGGTTCAAACCTTGTCTTACTCATGTATTGTGATTGGGGGCAGTGCATTTGCACCTTGCGGGATGTTCAAGTGACATTCGTGGAGAATCAACCCTATATCACATGAAAACAAGAGCCAGAATGTTACCGGTTCTACTAATCACAAAAAAATTTGATTATATAAAAATAAAAATTAATAATTTTTTATTTATTGATTTAAATAAATTCAAAATTAAACATAATTTTCAAATACCCTATACTATATATAATATTTGAGTTGCAAAGGAATTTTGATTATGTTTTAAATTTCTTACTAAATTTATTTTCAATTAATTTTAATTAGAAAAAAATGCTTACTCCACAATTAGTTCAAAGTATATGGAGAGATGTACGGGATGTGATAATCTAGATATACTAGTAACATTGATTCCAAAAACCTTTTATTTGATTCCTTTATTTACTTTACTTGAATATGGCTATCATGATGCAGAAGTAAGTGGATGTCATTTCCTCATCCAAATGATTTGGTTTGGTTCTATTTCCTTGTGCAAAATAATTTGGTCTTATTTTATAAGAGAAAATAGTATCATTCACCCAAAAAAATATTTTAATATTGACACAAGACAATCTGCGTATACCCATAGTATGCATACAAAATGCATATATCTATTTTTCCCTAGGAATTTCAGACCCTCTACCGAGTCAAACCTTCTTTAAAGAATGGTTTAAGGCCCCCTTTATTAAATCTCTGCAGAAACACTTTATAATTAACCACAATCTAACACTTTATCAATCCTTTCATCAGAACTTTATACTCCATCATAAACCTTTATTAATCCTTATGCCTGCACATATATCCAAACCCATCTTTATAACTATGGTTATTCACGGACTTACCCATAAACCTCCAATCGACACTTTATTTCTAGCATAATGTTTAGATGATAGAAATATTCCACAACACACGTAAACCATACTTTTTCGTATTTCTTCAAGCTTTGCACATTTAGCAATGCTCCCTTTATCACAATCACAGGATTTCAATGACTCCTCGTAAGACTCCTTTTGCGTCTGATATGCGGTGAGCTACAAATGAACTTCAAATAACATAAATCGCATCCATTACCTTCTCAGGTTTTCTCTCATTGCACATTGCAATCGAAAAACACAATTGCTAAGGGCCACGGTACATATAGTATGGAATATTTTGATGCAATCTAATCATCGATCACATCGGACATCGCACTTTCTTATGGCCTAAACTTAATTCATTCACCATTGGAATATTGCGATGAAGTATTTAAAAATGATCCTCTACTATTGATCAAATCAAATGATCCAACGGTCAACAATTACATCACTCTGCACAAATCACAAATTTCTTGAGGCAGGGGTTTATTCACTCATGTGATATGTTGTGATGTGATTCCAATTGTTTCATTCTATGCGACTTAATATTGTCAGTTGATCTGTTAGATGCAATGACTCTTGTGCATCTATTCTTCACCTCTTCATTCGTCTCTTTACTTGGGGTTTTTGCCATTTCTTCAATATTCTTATGTGTTTTTGGGTTTCTTCAGGGTTTCTCGTCCATTCCGTATTCTGTTACGCCACTCTCTCCTGAGCTTAACTTCACATGTTCTTAGCACAATCACTCTTGAATCTTGACTGTGATCATTAAAATGGACTCAAGCGATTCATTATGATCCTCCGTTTCATTATTTCCTCTATATTCTACCCCATATCCACCTGCAACCTCTATTACATAAAATACTCAAGTTCACACACATATTGTAATTGAATTACTCCACACACACACGCAAACTCAGAATTGAGTTGTTTGTATTAATAAACAAGTATTTACGTAAGAGTCTCCCTCTCTTTGGACTGCTCTTTTAATGTTAGTGGCCTTTGTTTCACAATCTTCCTGTACGATTACAATCACACTCTAACTAGCTTAATTATCTAACCAGCTAATTATCTAACCTCTAACTTTTCCTTTCAGGCTTACATTTATAAAAAAGGATTCCACAACCAATTCCTGCTTTAGATCCATAAACTTCTCAACAAAATCCTAAAATCTCTTCCTTATCTCCAAGGATCCTCTCTAATCCACAAAATCATGAAATAACTACTAATATAGGTTTTAGAATTAATTCTCAAATCTCTCAATCTTTCAACAATCCTAAATATCTCATGTTCTCCTACATTTGAGAACATTTACAAATATGTCTCATAATTCTTAATTAAGTCCTATTCTCATTAAAATCTCTCAAAAACCTAAATAATTACATTAATTCAACACTTAGGAAACCACCTTCCTTAAAACACAAGGCCCCCTATGTCTACTAGGATACAATGATATTTTTGAGCTAAATGCTCATGCATCAGACTCCCAAAGTATAAATATTCATGATCTCCTCACCATGTGTGTTCATATGTTGATAGAAAACCTCCAGGGTCACAAAATTTAGTTTGTAACTGCCCAAACGCCTTGCACCTTTGTTGTTATTGTATGTATGCTACCTTTTGTTTCATCTTCCTCTCCTTGTCAATGAGGTTCAAGTTCTGACTGATCATCCTTCCTGCTGCTATCAGTCTCCTCCATACAGACTGTTTCGTCATCAACTGCCATAATTCTTCAATCTCTATTTCTAGCACATTGTTGGGCTGGTCCATACTCTGTCACTTTCTTATACCTCTTTCTCTTTGCTTCAGGTTGTTTCTGATGTCCACTAACTCTTCAAACTATTGTTTCTCTCCTTGAGGTTGTCGAACTCTGGACTAATCCATACTCTGCCACTTACTTCTACCTCTTTCTCTTTTCTTCAGGTTGTTACTGTTGTTCACTAATTCTTCAAACTATTGTTTTTCTCCTTGAAGTCATTGAATTATATCACTTACTCTTTCTCCTACACTTACTTTTTCTTCGCTTATTTTTACTTGTTCTGCCTCCCTTTCATCCTTACCCTCTTTCATGATTATCTCTCTTTGTATCGAATCCTGACTATCCAGCATTCTCTCCAACAATTGAACATCTATGTTCCATGGATTTAACACTTCCACGGAATCTTCTTCTTTCATTTTTATTTGGCTACTCATTTGTGCCAAATTTCCTCCAGCATCTGCGACTAAATCTACACTCATAAAAAAATTATTAAAATAAAAAACATAAGGCCTCAGTACCTCTTCTTCCTTTGGAAACACTTCATTATGCTTCTCTAATTTCTCCTCTTCTATCAGCACATCAGTACGATGATTCAACTTCTTTAAAGACTTCTCTAAATAATCATCTAATGCACTCTCAAGACTATCACTTAGTATTCTCTCCACATCATCTGCTCTAATGATGCCTTTATGATCTTTTCCACTGTAGTGAACTCCTTCCTCTGCAATCACACTGTCACACTATGAATTTCCCAGCAAATACTCCAACAACTCAATTTCTTTGTGACACTTCATAAGTACTTCACCATTACTTATGATTCTTGCATTTATACACAAATTATCAATTTGAAAATTAGATGGTTCAACAGTCTCAACTGTTGCTTCACATGTAAGTTCTTCAGACTGAATTTCATCTCCTTTCACAAGAAATTTTTACCGTCTTATTGCGGCTTCAAACATCAATATATTACTAAGTTCTTTCTGCTACAATAATCCATTGCTTTCTTCATTCACGAGACATTCTCCATCATTCTTTACTTCAGAATTTCTATCTTTTGAAAAATACTCTTGCATACTTTTGATAACTTCAAAATATTTCTCATCCTTTGCATATCCTATAATCACATCAAAATTATTAAATTCAACAACATAAGGTTTTGCATTCTCCTGTTGGTTTGCATTTTTCCAATAGTTCAGAAAATCATCAATAATTCCTTCTTCTTCACCCAAAACTTCACCTTGCTCTCATTCACAAATAGACACTTCCATTTCCAACTTAGCTTCTCTAATTTTTCCTATCAACCACCTTACATGCCTTTGTTGTAGCTTTCTCTGTAATCTATGCCACATTACTAGCTTCTTCTTTAAGACACAACCTTGTCTTTGGCTTTCCTCTAGTATCATCCTCAATGCATTGAGTTGTTCTTTCATCTCAACAATTTCCTTTTCAAATTCCTCTTGACTCATTCTCTTTCCATTTACCTTGGCATCCTCCTTCTCCATCTTTCTTCTATTGTGGTCTTCCTCATAACCTCTGCTATGACTATTAGTAATCATTTTCTCCTCCATCTCTATGATTTCCTCACTCACTCACTCACTATGAGTTGCATTAAAGCCTCTACAATAGTAAGACTTCCCTGTTGCCACTTATCTCACCAAGTTTTCCTCTGTACTTGGTCTTTTGGAAAGCCCTTGGTTCTCTATTTCTAGAACCTCGTTTTGAGCACTTCTCTCTGCTCCTTGTAGGCTTCAACTCATCTGCACTTTCTAAGAACACAATTTTCCTCTTGTATTTCAATGACCATGAAATACTTGATTCCGACCACCACTTTTTTCACTTGGAAACTCTTACGAGCTTCCTTCAATACTTACCAATTCTACCAACATCCTTTGTGGAATTTCCTCTGTGAGGTGCAACAATAATTCCGTAGTAACAAGTCTCCTTCTTGCTACATATGCCTCACTAAGCTTCTTTCCTTTGAGCTCAGTCTGTTAGCATTTCTCTGGTTATTTCTTCTGGAACCAATTGAGCACTCCTTGCTCCAGGCTTCTACAATCTTCTCACCTTCTTATGTTGCTACTTGTGCATCAATACAAAGACCTCACACTCTCCAATCTTCAAATCAAATTAAAACAAAACTTATCATCCCACCTTTAAGATCTCTGCATGATCTTGCTCTACCATTCACCTTCACTTTGAATGGATTGTCCTCTGTTTCTTGCATCTGCAAGTTATGCTAAACATTATCTCTATATGCCTATTATTTGTTAGATTAGAATGTGATCTCCTCTCCCCTGCATACACATCTTAACACATAACTATGTTCTAAATTCTCTTCAAAGAATTTTTCACACAAAATTTCTTTGTTCTTTAATATCAAATGTTTTAGCCACAATTCAGCTTTGATACCACTTTGATGCAGGACAACCTGCGTATACCCACAATATGCATATAACTATTTTTCCCCGGGAATTTCAGACCCTATACTGAGTCAAACCTTCTTTAAAGAATGGTTTAAGGCCCCTTTTATTAAATATTTGCATAAATGATTTATAATCAACCACAGTTTAACCCTTTATCAATCCTTTCATCTGGACTTTATACTCCATCATGAACCTTTATTAATCCTTATGCCCACACATATATCTAAACCCATATTTATAACTATGGATATTCACGAACTTACCCATAAGCCTCCTATTAGTGCTTTATTTCTATTATAATGTTTACATAATAGAAATATTCCAAAACACACATAAGCCATATCTTTTCATATTTCTTCAAGCTTTGCACATTTACCAATTCTCCCTTTATCGCAATCATGGGATTTCAAAGAGTCCTCCTAAGACTCCTTTTGCGTTCGATATGTGATGAACTACAACCAGACTTCAAATAACATAAACTGTATCCATTACCTTCTCGGGTTCACTCTCATCGCACATCGCAATCAAAAATCGCAATTGATAAGGGCCACGGTACATTTACTATGGAATATTGTGACACGATCTAATTGTTGATAGCATCGGACATCGCACATTGCACATGGCACTTTCTTATGGCCCAAGGTTAATTTGTTCACCATTGGAATATTGCGATGCAGGATTTAACAATGATCCTCTACGATTGATCAAAGCACATCATCCAATGGTGAACAATTACATCACTCTTCCCAATTCGTAAATCGATTGAGGTCGGGGTTTATTCACTTCTGTGATATGTTGGGATGTGATTCCAATTGTTTCATTCTATGTGACTTAATCATGTCCGTTGATCTATTAGATCCAACAACTCCTGTGCATTGATTCTTCACCTCTTCATCCATCTCTTTACTTGGGTTTTTCACCATTTCTTTAATATTCTTATGTGGTTTTGGGTTTCTTCAAGGTTTCTCATCCTTTCACTATTCTACTGCACCACTCTCTCCTGTAACCTCTATTACATAGAATACTCAAGTTCACACACAAATTATAATTGAATTACTCCACACACACACACAAACTTAGAATTGAGTTGTTTGTACTAATAAACAAGTATTTACATAAGACTCTCTCTCTCTTTGGCTTGATCTTCTAATTTTAGTGGCCTCTCTTTCAGAATCTGTCGATACGCTTACAACCACACTCTAACTAGCTTAATTATCGAACCAGCTAATTATCTAACCTCTGACATTGGCTTTTAGGCTTACATTTATACAAAAGGATTCTACAACCAATTCCTTGTTTAGATCCAAAAACTCCTCAACAAAATCCTAAAATCTCTTCCTTATCTCTAAGGATCCTCTCTAATCCACAAGATCATGAACTAACTCCTAATCTAAGTTTTACAATTAATTCTCAAATCTCTGAATCTCTCAACTATCCTAAATCTCTCATGTTCTCCTACATTCGAGAACATTTACAAATATGTCTCACAATTCTGAATTAAATCCTATTCTCATTAAAATCTCTCAAAAACCTAAATAATTACATTAATTCAACACTTAGGAAACCAAATTCCCTAAAACACAAGACCCCCTATGTCTACTAAGATACAATGATATTTTTAAGTTGAATGGTCCTGCATCAAATATAAAAATTTTATGTATTTAAAAAAGATAAATTATTTTAATATATTTTCTATATATTATGTGAGAAGTTAGCAGTGTATGAAAATTATCGAGTTAGTTTACAAAATGTACCATTCTCTAATTATTTTTGTATATAATGAGCATTTAATTATCAATTGAAATATTAATATTGAATAGTTTTAGTTGTAGAAAATCAACCAAAATAGAACCATTCATATAAGATAAAATTTCAAGGAATAAAAGGGTTGACTAGAGAAATTGTGAGTACTTGTGTTTTTCCTTAGTTAAGATTCAATATATGTTTTGGTGTATATAATAAAATTCATTTACTATCATTGAGACATTTAATTATTATTGGATTAAGTACTAGTATAGATACATCTTAACCATGGATCGAGCAACAACATAGAGGGATCCAATTTTTTATAACATATCCACTCTTTAAGGTAGTAAAATGAATTAATTTACTTGCTCAAATGCACCATTTTTTTTCTTCCTTGAGTTTTGTCATTTCCATAATTATTTTATTCTTATTTTCATTTTTTCTTAACTTTATCATGTATATAAAACACTACAAGATCAAATGAACCATTATATGTATATATATTATTGTCTACTTGACCTTGTATCATGATATGAACACTCACACAAGGTTTATATTAATATTCCCAATTAGGAACTACATCCTTCATACATATACACATGATTTTTGGTTCTCAATATAATATTACATGGTTTTCCACCATGGCAGATTGTCGCAGGTTTAAGCAATTTCAATTGCAAATGACTGTTACCTCGATATTGGTCACATGAAGTGTTATCTAGTGTATGTATCTACCTTATCCATGGTGTTTACCATTCGATTTGTCTCTCTATTCAACCCTTTGAGAAAAATTATATTATGTCATGTTTTAAAGATACCATGCTCTTTGGTCATGCACATTGACACTCCGCTATCTACCAACCACATGTCATCATTGTTTGTAAGGGAAATTGTCAAAGAGGAATAATAGAAGAACTCATTTTAACCTTTCTAATTTATTTATTTTTCATCTTCATCAATGTCTATTGTGGAAGCATGTTCTTTCCATTTTCTTTTCTTGTTAGTAATATTATGGAAATCTTGCATGAAATATCCATATTCTTAACAACCATGGCATTATATCTTTCACAATTATTTCTTCTTCTTGGTGGAAGAAGATCCCTTTCCTGAATATTTGTATGGAGATCCAAATTTCTTCTTTCC
>APFE031713335.1:2340-16524 GCA_000404065.3 Pinus taeda | reverse complement strand
CCCCCCCCCCCCCTCTCAGTATTATTTCCAACAACACCAAGTTATTCTAGCTTTTGAGCAAGATCTTCTTGAAACCATCTTTTTAAGATCTTCCTTCTTTTTTCTGCCTCCTCAACCTGTAGCTTGAGAAGAGTGGTCTTCTTTACTTCTCTGTTGAGAACATGTATTTGTTCCTTTTGCTCCTCATTTTCAATCTTGATGCTGCTTATTTCTACTGAAGATGTTTATAATTCCTTTTGTGATCCAGGTGGATATTGGTGGCCACCTGCCAAGTCGACTTGGACCCCCACCATTGTTTCTTTTTGCTTTTCAGTTTCCTTAATTGTAGCATAGTTTACTATTTTTAGCATTTTTTGGGTCCTAAACTTCCAGAGCCGTTTTGAGGCCCTAAACGATGTTTTTTGGGAAACCTGTGAGCAACATGGGTCCATGTATCGATGTTTCTCTTCCTGAAGTTGTATTCTCGAATAGATATTTCTAATGAGATATTGTGCACGTTAAATGGAGATCGTATGCCAAAGTTACGATCCCAGGAAGTTGATGTACCAATTTACCCAAATGGGGCCCACAGTTTGGCATTTCATCTTCTAGGGTTAGTTTTTTGGATGTTTAGAGTTTTTCATTGTTTCTCAACAATAAATAGGCCTTTGAGCCTCATTGTAACACAGTTCAGAGGCATGTAGCCTCCACATCTCTTCTCAGAGATAAGCTACCATCAGCCTAGCTATTTTATTTGCATTTATGTTTGTAAGCATATTTCAATATTTTACCGTAATGAAATGAAGTATTATTTCTACTGCATCTCTATATGTATGGTTATATCTGTAATTTTTTGTGTTCATGTTTAAATCCGGATTAGTGGTATCAGAGCGGTCTACTCTTTCTTTGTTTTTCTTTGCATATCCCCAACGAGGTCGGGATATAAGGAGTTAGGGCTTGAACTGGTCGAACCTTTGCAAGACTGGCCTTGCAAATCTCGATGGCCTCCCATGGCGGATTAAAAGAAAGACGAGTGGGCAGGAGATCCTATAAAAATTTTGCTCGAAGAGGCCCTCAAGCGACAAAGGAACGCGATGATGGACGACTTTGCCCAGATCCTTCAGCGGCTACCCAGGGGTGACAAATCTACTTCCAGCAGCTACTATGGAAGCACCACACCCTTTAAGGTACAAGTTAACTTTGACATTCCCATATTTGAGGGTCAGATAGATGCAGATGCCGTAGATAAATGGTTAAATCTGCTAGAAGTGTATTTTTCTGTTCATGATTTTTTTGGCTAGGAAAATATTACTTTCGCTCTTCTCAAAGCCGCCCCCCACGTCAAGGACTGGTGGGAAACCTACTGCAAGTAGAAGGATGAAAGTATGGCCTCACTGTTTTCAGCTACACCCATTTGGAATTCATTCCGGACTGCCATCAAGGAGTAGTACTACCCTGTAGGAAGCTATGAGGATCAATACATAAAGTGGACCACGCTATGATAGGGAAGGAACCAAGATGTGCCAGAGTTTACCAATATTTTCCATACCCTTCGCACAAAGTTGGGTATTAAGGATTTAGAGCAGAATTTGGTACTCAAATATTGTGGCTACCTGCATAAGTACATCTAGGAAGAAATAGAATTCCTGAGCATCTCCTTGCTTGGAAAGGCATACCGATATTCCATCAAGATCGAGCAAACGTTTAAACAAAAGAAGCGAGATTTTGGATCGGCGAATCCGAAGGAAGGGAAAGGTGCCCCCAAACTACAGAACAAAGGACAAAGCCAAGGTGGGGCGGCCCAAGACAACCCACCAAAGCTGCAAGCAAAGAACAGTGCCACGAAGCCAAAAAAAGACACAGGAAAGTGGTGTGAGTTCCATAAGAGCTCCACTCACAACACAAGTGAATGTTAGGCCAAGCAGTCACTAGTTGCCAAGCTAAAGGTTTCAGAATGAGATGCATGTGTAGACTCTAAGTCAGAACCCAACAATAGGAATGACAAAGGGAAGCAGATTATCGATGTGGAGCCCAACGCCACCATTGCCACCACGAAGATCGAGAAAGAGGAACCCGAAGATCCAGACGGGGAGGAGTGTCTCTTCCACTCCCAGAAGTGGGTAAAGGGCTCCCCGCTATAGTTCATTGTCGACAACATGAGCCAAAAGAACCTCATTTCGGTCGAGGTCGTGAAGCGGCTAGGCTTACCAACCACAACACATCCACAATCGTACACCATCGGGTGGCTTCACCAAGGAAGGGATCTTCGCGTGAGCCAGCAGTGTCACCTTCCATACAACATCAAGCCCTTTACGGATGAGGTTTTGTGTGACATTTCTCCCCTTGAAGTTTGTGATGTATTATTAGGACAACCATACTTATGGAAGTGACATGCTGTGTATGAATCAAGGCCCCATGCTGTTATTACTACTTTGGGAAATAAGTTGTATAGGATACCGAAGGTAGCACCACCTTTGCAATCTCTTTGGTTATTGCAAAACAATGCAGTAAGCTCATTTCCAAAACCGGGAAATTTGTTTTCCTAATGATACATCCTCAAGGAAAGAAGAAGGCAGTGGCCACGACCTCTAAACAGGGCCCCTCCATACAACAACTACAGATGGACAAGGTCATGGAGGAGTATGAGGACATCTTCACCTCCCCTAGAGGGGTTCCTTTGCACTGTCAGGTCAAGCACTCCATCGATCTGACCCCAGGTGCACCGCTGCCCAACGAACCAATCTCTCGGCGCTCCATTATGGAGGACGATGAAATCAAGAGGAAGATTCAGGAGCTGCTGCAGAAAGGTCACATCCATCTGAGTTCATCACCCTGTGGGAGACCAATCATGTTAGTAGAAAAGAAGGATGGGACTTGGAGATTTTGTATTGACTATCGGGCTCTGAACAAGATCACTGTCCATAATAGGTACTCGATCCCACGGATTAATGACCTCTTGGACTAACTGAAGGGGGGAGAATATTTCAGCAAGATCGATTTGAAGTCAGGATATCACCAGGTACCAGTCGAACCCTCCGATGTGTGGAAGACTCCCTTCAAAGCCAAGGAGGGCCTGTTCGAATGGTTGGTTATGCCTTTCGGATTGACGAATGCTCCTGCAATCTTCATGAGGCTAATGGATGACATATTGCGGCCATTAACCAAGTCATTTGTAGTGGTATACTTGGATGACATCCTGATATTTAGCCAGAGTTGGTAAGATCACCTCCACCACATCCGACAGGTTCTCCAAACACTGTGGCAAGACAAGTTATGTGCCAATTTGGAGAAATGCGCTTTTGGCATGACCCAGGTTCAATATCTGGGATAAATTATTGATGAACAAGGGGTGAATGTGGATCCATCCAAGATCGAAGTCATTCGAGATTGGCCATCTCTAACCACTCTGACAGAGCTCCGCAGCTTTCTAGGTCTTGCCAACTTCTACCGTAGGTTCGTGTTGGGATTTTCTCATATCACTTGGCCCTTGAGTCAAGTCACCAAGGGAGTAGTGAAAGAAAAAATCTTTTGGTCTAAATGTAAACATAAGGCATTCATAGAGTTGAAATATCACCTCTACTTGACACTAGTGCTCACATTACTAGACTTGCAACAACCATTTGAGGTCGAGACAGATGCCTCTAACTATGCTATTGGGGTAGTCCTTACTCAACACGGGCATCCAATGGCATATCATAGTGAGACACTTTTAGACACAGTTCAGAAGTATCCTAATTATGACAAAGAGATGTATTCCATTGTGCATGCCTGCCTACAATGGAAGCATTACATTTTGGGGAAGGAAACAGTCATCCACACGGACCACCAACCCCTACAGTTCATACAGACCCAAGGGAAATTGCAGAATTATTGCCATCAGAAGTGATCCACATACCTACAATAGTTCCATTTGAATATCAAGTATAAGAAGGGAAGCACCAATAATGTTGCAGATTGCCTTAGTCGACCACTGATCATGGCGTTAACCATCATGCTCAACTCTTGTGGGCACGAGACTTCTGATTGGCAACTTCTCCACAGAAGTGACTTAGAATTTGGCCACACATACCAGACACTCTTGGAGGGTCAGTATGTTCCATATTTTAACCTCCAGGATGCCTTGTTATGCCACCTAGGTCACCTTTGTGTTCCTTCAAGCGAGCGTGCGAAGATGATTTGGGAAGCACACTACAGTTAGGCTACTGGGAATTTCAGGGTCAAAAAAATGGTGGTAGTACTGCAGAAGTATTTATATTGGCTGAATATTTGATAGGATGTTGGGAAGTACATCATATCATGCACTATTTGCGCCATTTCCAAACCAACCATTAAGAATCAAGGCCTCTATACCCCACTGCCTACCCCTAGTCAACCTTGGGAATCCATCTCCATGGATTACATGTCAGGCCTTCCTTCCACCAAGCATGGAAATGACTGTGTTTTTGTGGTCGTTGACAGTTTCTCGAAGATGGCCATTATGGCAGCCTGCAAGAAGAATATCACAACAAAAGCCACTGCTAAACTCTTCTTTGAACAAGTGTGGGTACACCTTGGGATCCCACGGTCTATCATCTCATATCGGGACAACAAATTTCTCAGTACATTTTGGTCCAGTCTCTAGTCGATGCTGGACACAAAACTCACTAAGTCCACAACCTTCCATCCTCAAACTGATGACCAGACAGAGGTTGTCAAAAGGATGATCGTGCACATTCTGCGCAGGTACAACTTAAAGCATCCACGCACATAGGACGAGAGCCTCCCCTATGTTCAACACAACTACAACTGGGCTTTCCACAGTTTGACTGGCCACAACCCTTTTTAGGTGGGCTTGGATTCCAGCCACTATGTCCCATTGACGTGGCCATGCCATTTACAACTACTCATGTAGATTCAGCTAATGTCCAGTCTGAAACAGATAAGGAAAACAAATTCATTGAGCACATCCAACATATTCACCAGTAGGTCCATGACACTCTAGAGAAATCAAATGCCAAGTACAAGCAGCGACATGATCAACATCGGGTGCCACAAAAGTTTTAGGTAGGCGACAAAGTCAGGTTGCATTTTCAAAAGGAATGCCTTACCGGAGCTTATTGGAAACTCAGGCGACTCTAATATGGTCCTTACACCATTACCAAGGCTATGGGAGACAATGCATTTGAGCTCAACATTCCCCCATTCCTTGGCCTGCACCCAGTGTTCAACGTGGACCGCCTTCGGCCATACTTTCCACCATTACTAGACACATTCGACATTGCAGAACAACTCACACCCATAGAGTTAAATCAAAATTGCATGGAAAGAATTGTAAGTGATTGGATCATGGACACATAGATCAAGCACACTCGCTAGAAGAATATCCAACTGTATCGAGTCATCAAAGTAGGCCAACTCTTTCACCAGGGCAAGTGGCTCACCAGGGACTAATTTTAGCAGAAGTTTCCTCATCTCATGGAGGAACTCAACGCAATGGGGAACACTGTTTCCTAAGGGGGGAGGAATGATCCAGGTGGATATTGGTGGCCACCCGCCAAGTCCACTTGGACCCCCACCATTGTTTCTTCAGCTTTTCAATTTCCTTAATCGTAGCATAGTTTACTATTTTTAGCTGTTTTTCGGCTCCTAAACTTCCGGAGCCGTTTTGAGGCCCTAAATGACATTTTTTGGGAAAAATGGCAGAAACATGGTCCACCATGCTTCTCTTCCCAAAGTTTTATTTCTCGAGTAGATATTTCTAACACGATATTGTGCGCGTCAAATGGAGATTGTATGCCAAAGTTACGACCCTGGGAAGTTGATGTACCAATTTACCCAAACGGGGCCCACAGTTTGGCGTTTCATCTTCTAGGGTTAGGTTTTTGGATGTTTAGGGTTTTCCATTGTTTCTCAATGATAAATAGGCCTTTGAGCCTCATTGTAACACAGTTCAGAGGCATGTAGCTGCCACATCTCTTCTCAGAGATAAGCTACCATCGCCCTAGCTAGTTTCTTTCCATTTATGTTTGTAAGCATATTTCAATATTTTACAGTAATGAAATGAAGTATTATTTCTGCTTCATCTCTATATGTATGTTTATATCTGTAATTTGTTGTGTTCCTGTTTAAATCCGGATCATTTTGATTTTGGCCAACAATGGATATGTATCTTTGATCATATTCCTTCCTTTTAATTTCTTCTTCTTGCATTTGTTGTGTGATCTTGCTAATCTCTGCAAACACTATGTCGAGTTCTTGTTGCTTCTGTTGGACTTCTTTCTTGAGGTCTCATGTCATTTTATTCTTGATTTCTTCCAATTGAGTTCTAAGACTACTAATCATCTTCTCATACTCTTTATTTTCTTTGATGAGTTCTTTTGTTGTCTTCAATTCTTCTTCCAAAAGTCTTGTCTTTTCCTTTTGACTTTTGAGTTCCTTTATCACCTTGATCACTTGATTTTAAAATTTTGTTTTACTCATTTCTCCCATTTCATCATCATAATTAGAAGGATCTGAATTTTCATCTTGATCTGATTGCTTTGTTGAATAGATATTATGAAGCTTTTCCCAAAGAGATTTAGCTGTTGAACATTGACCAACTTTTGTATTCACAAAATTTTCGCAAAAATTTCAAAATTACATTCATGGCCTTTGAATTGTAACTTTTAGCTTCGTCGGTAGATGTGTCTCCAGAAACAATTGATTTCCATACTCCACATGCTTGCAAATGTACTTCCATCCTAGATTTCCATATCCAGTAATTATCTGCGTCAAAATTAGGGATTGGTACACAATTCTCACTTTTTTTTCAGATTTTGTTGTACCTGTACCTTCCTTTGAAATTCTTATAACCTACTTCTTTGACTTTCCCATCTCTATGCTCTGAAAACTAGCTTCCAACAGTTAAGCTGTTACTGAAGGGACCAAGCTCTGATACCAATTGTTGGAAATACTGAGAGGGGGGGTGAACTTTTAAATCTTTTCAGAGCAGTAGTTAATCTTAAATTATTATTAATGTTTATGCAGTTATAATAGTAAATAAAAGAACATAGGAGACACAAAAATTTTAGGTGGAAAACCCCCTCCGGGTCAAAAACCACCAAACGCTTTTCTAATAAATTATTTAATCTTCAGCCCCAACTAAAATGAAAGAAAAAACTTCCTAGAATTCTAAAAAAGCATTATTCTCCAGCTCCCACTGGAAGGATGCCCCAATGCCCTGATTTCTTTAGTAATCAACTAAATGTATGCCTACCACCTTGAAGTGTTCACATGCTCCAACCTGTAGGCGACTTCATGCACCGGCCTAGCACCTCTCTGCCATCCTATAATGACTTAAATGAGACAAGAGTGTGGATTCCTGTATAGGGAAAATGATCCACAATACAATATGATTTATAATGATTTTGACTGAACACCCAATCACACTATGACCTGCAACCCAACCATGACACCATCCCGACAGAGACTCCTATACCTCCCAACAATGCCTTTTCGACTCTAGGGAGATTGACTCTTTTACAATAATGACTCTTCCAATGATGACACTTTTATAAATGAAACTTTTACAAATTTATAATGACGACTCTTGGCCTTGACACTTCTTCACAATATACAAATGGTTGTCATGTCTTCAAAGGATGTCCCACTACAATGCTTCATTTGATTTAATACTTATGCTCTTGAATTCTTGCTTTAAGTTGTACTTGAATATTCTTCTACCTGCATGAAAAATTTTCTCGACGAAACCAATCCCAAAACTAAACAAAATACCCTTCAACTTACCTCTACCTACAAAACACATGTAAGTGCATAGTAATGAACAAATACAAATTAAAATTACAATGCGTACCTAAAGTGTGCTTTTCACTTTTGTTGTCGACTTGTTGTAGCAATAGACAAAGACTCCCACTCTTGATATATGCCGGAACTCTATGCAAGACTATATCCAAAACTGACCTAAAGATATATACAATAAAAACTGATGACAAACCCTAGACTTGTGATGGACCAAGTTCTAAGTACAATAACATAGACCATTCTGTCAACTATGACAAGACAAGTAACATGAACTTACAACATCATATAGTTTTATCAAACTTGGTGTAGCATCAAGAATATGTAGCATAAAATGTGTAGTATCATGAATAGGACATTCGAAAAACTAATTGTGACATATAGAGACATAGAGATATAATCGAGACCCTGTATATAATTATGTTGTCCTGGAAAAAAATATGTCAGAGATGATACTCAAAATTCAAATGTAAATACTTAATCATACATACCTTGATGTAGGAGACTTACCCTTGACTGTTGATGGGTGTTCCTTACTGCAATGATCCTTGAATGCATGTTTTTTCTTACCTTCTAGGAGATCTATATTGAATATGTTGTATCTATGTCAGTTTGGATCTCTAGGGTCTGAAATTGCATCCTGTGGTAGCCCACTGAGTCATCTTTTCAACTACATAGGTTTGATCAATATTAGATTCTTCAAGAAAGAGTTATGCCCAATCTCCTACGATGACCTGATTCTAGCTTAGTTAAGTAGAGAGAACTTGTACAAAGTGCCACGTGTCACTGTTGTGATCTTCGTCCCTGAAAATATTACTTAACAAACCAAAGTTTGTCCTCTTTCTGTGACTACTTATGAAATTTGAATCTAGTTCTCAGAGAGAAAGTTATGACAATTTTCCCAACGTCACCTATTTGACATGGAATTTGGGAGCTTGCAAAAACCCTAAATTCCTCAGATCATATCTCCGCAAATATAGCGAACCAAGATGTTAAATTAGAGCATGTGGTTCAAAACGTTGTTTTAATTTAGGTTTTGGAAGCTTCACATAAAAGAAGTTATAGCGAAAATTCCACGATGACCTATTTGAAGCCACAAAAACCCTACAAGAGGAGGATATGAGGGTCATTATTTATATTAATGTCTTGAGTTGAGAGGGTCCTCAACGAGTGAAATTCGGAGGGATTTTAGGGGCAAAAAAATATTTATTAATTATTTTCTCTTCAATGACCACAACCAATTATGAGTGCCATGCCACAACCCCATAGGGTTTTAGCCCACTAACTGGGGTTACTAACTTCGAACATGAATATCTCTCAAACCGTGAAGAATTATTTGGTGTGCCATATATCAACGGAAACATCTCAATGAGTAGAATCCATATGGAAGATCCTTGATTCAAAATAAAGTAATTTTTAAAGTCAAAATTCCCTTTCAAGATCGGGGTATCCCCTGGTGCTACTTGGGTTGACATCAATGGCAACTACTGATCAACAAGTTCTGGCAATAGAGAACTGCCTTTTTATTCCATGTTGCTGACAAAAATAAAAAAAATTCATCTGATATGAATTCTCCCCCTCGATCAGATCTAAGACATTTGATTTTTCGATCTGATTCATTTTCAACTAAACCTTTGAAGGATTTAAACTTTTCAAATGCTTCATCTTTATGCTTTAGTAGACCTATCCAACACATTCTAGAAAAATCATCAATGACTAAATAAATTATTCTTCTCCACGAGATGACTTTTTCTTTGTTGGTTCACACAAATTAGTAGTGATGAGTTCAAGAGGTTTACTTGCTGAACCTTCTTTTTCATTGAAATGAACTTTGGTTTCCTTACCGACCTAGCATGGTTTGAATATGGTATTTTTTGGGATGCTGATATCTGGAAGATCACGGACCACCTTGAGTCTTCATGCTTTTCTTAATTGAGAAAAGCTTAGATGCTCCAATCTTCTGTGCCATAACCAGTTTTCATCTGTTTTTCTTAGATACCATTGTTTTTGTCCTCCTTTCAATATGTATAGATTGTTTGGAGTTCTTGTACCTTTGATTATGGTATTTCCTGTATCAAGCTCACGAACCACACATCCGTTTGATCGAAACACAACTTCATTTCCTTGATAACACATTTGAATGACACTCAATAAGTTATGTTTTAAACCATCAACATACATGACATTTCCAACTTTAACCTTTTCTTTCAAATAAACTTAACCTTTACCTTTGATGACAGTTGGTGTGTCATTTCCAAAGGAGACATTCTTTTCATTTTCTAAAGCATTATATGAATTACTTTTCTCTTTATCACATGTCATGTGTTTGGAGTATTCACTGTCAATGTACCTATTAAGTCTTGAAATTGTCATTCATTTACATTACACTTTCACTATTATGTCCATTATATCACCTCCATTTCACCTCCATTTCACTACCATGTCACTACATTCATCTCACTTTCATTATCATTGGGCCACATTTATGTTTTTCCAAGATTTATTAATTCTTAGCCTTTTTAAGTGAATTTGTGGTTAAAAATTAGAAACTAATGTGCATATGCTTATACCTAACAAGTGGATTGAGATTGTTGACATGTGTAGGTCAAAAGGAGGCTTCTATAAGACCTTTATGTGGCACCCTAAGGCCAAATTCGAATTTGAGTGGAGAGAATCATGGGATCACGAGGATATGTGTCACATCTCCTATTTGTATTGAAACTCTAAAAAGACATGTGTCTTATTAGTTCCTATTTTGATTAGGACTCTAGAGGTAGAGGGAGAGATTCATGGACTCTCATTAATGAGATGACTTCTTATCTTTTTGTATAAATAGGAGATCTCTCTCCTTCATTTGTTAGCTGGTAGCTTTGTAGCTTTTTGGTAGCTTTTGTAGCTTGGAGCTTGTAGATTTTCCTTGATGGATTTGGAAAGATTTGGAGATCTTTGTTGTACTTTGTAATTTTGAAGAATTTTAATAAAGCTTTGATGTTCTCAACATGGAGGGAGATGTGAAGTAGATGTCATGGAGCATATTAGAATGTAAGGTAGAGTAGATTTTGTTTTGTAGTTTTTCTTTGATTTCATTCAAGTATGTCATTTTATTGCTTTCAAGTTTGATAGTTAGATTTTCCATTCATGCAATTTTAATTCATGCAAGTGTGTTCAACTGGTTGATTGTAGATTAGTTTTTCTTTACATGTTTCTTGTATTTTCTTATTAGATTAGTATCTCATGCTATATGATGATATTTCCAGAGCCTTTAACTCATGGTTTACTTGGAGAGTTAATTGGCGAAATATTATGATTATGGATGGGATTCTTGGCTTGCTTTTCATTAGTGTAAAGTTAAATAGTTTAATGTCATTCTCTCATGCTATATGATGATATTTTTGGAGCCTTTAGCTAACTGAATTTAAGTTAATTGGCAAAATATTATGATTATGGATGGGATTATTGGCTTGCTTTTCATTAGTTTAAAAGCAGTTTCAAGTTTTACTTTTGCCTTTAGTTTAATTGCAGTAGTTTTATTTTTGCTTTCTTGGATTTCATTTAGCTGTTATCATTTGTGCTTTCATTTCATAGACATTTTTCCAGCTTAGATTAATCTAACTATTCAAAGCTTTGATTTGTTTCACTTTCTCCTTTCTTTAGAAATTAGGTTCTAACATTAGAAGTCATTAGATTTAATTGTCCATTAACATTTAGAGATTTCACCTAGAAGCATAGCTTTTCTTTCTTAGATTAATTCCTTAAGCATAAGAAACAAAAACCCCAAAAACAACATAAACTATAAACAACTAAGTAAGAAAAAGGGTTAACTAAGCACATATGGTGCATCACACTTCATCAAGTTACGATACCCGGATTGATAATTTATGTAGAGAAATTTAGGACACTAAATTGACTACACAATACCATTGGTTCTCTCATCCTTTTGCAAACAGAGCTATGCCACATATTTCTGATTGAAATTCCTTCTTTCTCAATACCTTGGAATTTGATGATGTTTGCTCCCTTTGAAGTGTTGGCTGAATTTTTTTCTCGCATTCAAAACTTCATGACCAAAGTTATTACAAAATGAACATTCAATTTCATCTTCAAGAGGAGAAAATTTATCATAGGAACTTTTCTTGATTCATGTTATGCTTCTTTGATTTCGTGCTTCTCTAGTCATGATAGTTTTGTAAGCAACACAGTGAGCAACCTTATGCCCAAAATTATGGCATGAAAAACATTGTCCATTAAATAAGTTTCTGTGATCATAAAATATTTTGGCATTGTTTACCTATTGGTTGATGCTTCTATTGATGTTCATCCTTTGAGTAAATTGAGCATGATTTACCTAATGAGTACTGTTACGCAGTAATTTGTCACCGTTGGTCACCGTCCTTGTTACCCCCGCTGTCACACATTGGGGGACACATTTACGGACCTGTGACCAGTGACACAACTTGAAAACACTTGCATTGAGGTCTCCTAAGTATGAACTTCAATATCCCTGAAGACACCCTTTGAAGATTAACCTTGGAAAATGCCCTTTTTTCATTAGCGCGGGTCCACAGTGTCTAACTCGCGCCAATGGCTCAGTTCCTACAAAGAGGACGCGCCCATAGACGCTCTGTCCCAGAACAAAGCCCGCGCCACACAAAATTAGTCATGATTTTTGGCCAACACGCACTGAAGTGATTTTTCCTCCATTACTCATGCAGTTCCCTGAGGAAAAATCCCATGGATACGGTCAAGTGTCGCTTTTTTATCCATGACAACCCAGTCCAAAGGCTATTCTGGGACAATGCCAAATCTTCGAGAGGTGTCCAGATACGATGAATACCTTCTCCCCTTCCAGCTATAAATCACTGTCATCCTGCATTGAACCAGCTAGTTTTTTGAAGAGAGTGCTAATGATAGTGTCAGAGTGTTGAAGTTGAATTGATAGTGAGAGCTGAAAGAGAGGTTATGCTGCCGGATTGTTGAGAGAGGAAGTGACTTTGCAAGACATGTTGGACTTCTGACCCAGTTGGAGGGGATTTGCAGCGTCAAGCCTTAATTGGTTGTAATTCTTCTCTTTTTTCTATCTAATGATAAGCGACTGTTATTATGGTTCCATTCACATGTTCTTCTGGTAATATTTGAATTATATCCTGCTTGACTGATATATAATTGTATGATATTGGATTTTACGCTTGTTTTGGGTTGTTCTTCATTTGTGCAGGTGTCCATGCGTGGAGCGCAAGGATAGTGACCGGCCAAAGCCCAAGGACAGGAGCGACACTTCTCCCACAGCAAATAGCGTTGGATCCCAGGTTGGTCTTTCTGATCGACTCTTAAATTGTGCAATTAGGAACTTGCATGCAGCGTGTATGATTGTTGCTAGACCCCTCTGGGGCTAGTGGGATCGCCTCTGTCCGCAGAGGGGATTTACCTCCGCAACAAATTGGCGACTCCGCTGGGGAGAGTCTATTGTTGTTTGTGTTATATTGTCTGATTTGTAAGTCGTGGACGGAGTCTGAAGAGCAGCCAGGCAGCCTTCGAAACACTTCCGCTATGCGGAAGTGAAGTAGATCAACGCCACTTCAGTCGATCTCTGGGTTGATTTACAAACTGGACAGTATCAATCTTGCTTCGCATGTCGTTTTTCTGTCATTTACTTGTCTGAACAATTTCTTTGTTTGGAGTTCTTGCTATCTTTCACTCACTGGCTCTGTTAGTTTTTAAAGCCAAACCTCAGACCACCCGTTCTTTTCTTTTTCCTGGCAAATTCACGCCAGCGCGGTTTTTCTCTGAACAGTCGCGCCACTGGGCGCGAGCTTCTTTCAGACAACTCGCGCTACACTTTGTTTAGCGGGAGTTGCAGACTTACAGTCGCGCCGCATTGGTTAAGTTTTTTTTTTTAAGCCTGTTTGTCAGTCTCTAATGCTTGGGTCTAGTTTTTCTGCTCTGTATATGCCTTCTGGGAGTCTGTTAGATTGATAACTGGGTGGTGGTGTCTTGTCCTTCGGTTGTTTGCCATTGTCTACCGATTTTACATCTTGGTTTTTTGTATTATCGAACCTCCCGTGGGATTGATGATTTATATATCCAGTTCTTTTGTCGTTCGACTTCTATATTCTCCTGGTGGTTATATGAGTTTTTTGCACTTCATATTGCAGATATCTCGCTTTTAGCTCACTTATTTTCCCTGATTTCGTGATAACTTAGCTTACGTAGTTACATGAAAATCTTGTTTTTTCCTTTGCTTTGTTGGGTGGTTGTGTTTGTTTCAAAACTGGCTATAGATTCTTTAGAAGCAATTATCTGATAGTGAATATCTCTTGAAACGCTTTAAGTGCATTATCATATTTTTTTTAAAAGAGAAAAGAAAAAGATTTTTCTTTTTTTTTTTTGTTTTCATCGATTAGGCATGTTATGTTAGTTCTTGTTTAAAAA
>APFE031713332.1:0-12040 GCA_000404065.3 Pinus taeda | reverse complement strand
AGTTGGATGAGTAAGAAACAATCTGTAGTGGCACTATCAACTACAAAGGCAGAATACATGGCAGCCACTCATGCAAGCAAGGAAGCAGTTTGGTTACAGATATTGTGTTCAAGTATGGGGTTAGTACAGGAAGCTATAAGGAAAGACTCTGACAGCCAAAGTGCAATTTTCTTGGCAAAGAACCCTCCATATCATTCAAAGACAAAGCACATTGATGTTCAGTATCACTTTGTGAGGGATATGATAGAAGACAAAAGGGTGTTGCTCGTAAAGGTGGACACTTTGAAGAATACTATAGATGTAATGACAAATATGTGAGCTCTGAGAAGTTCTCTTGGTGTAGAGAGACAATGGGCATTTCAGGGCTGGGAAAATGACTAAGCTCTCCTGTGGCCCCTTGTGGAAATAAAACAACAAGTGGGAGAATGTTGGGTTGTGTTATATTCTTTCCACGTAGTTAACAAAGGGTTTGAAGGGCACCCGTAAACCCACTTTATGGGGTCTGGGGCAGCGCCTCGGAAAATTTTGGTTTTGGACCCTATGTTAGGTTGGGTGGACCCACCTATGGTTTTGTGCATGATTTTTTCACATGTTTTTTGGACGCAATGTTTTTCGGTCCATGGTATTGGACGCGATGGTTTTTGGTCCATGGTATTGGATGATTTGACATGTATAAATATGTATTGTAACATTGAAAGGAACATAATGAAAAATCAAGTTGGTAGTCACCGCTTTAGGATCGAGGGGAAAATCTCTGTGTATATGTGTTTTATGTGTTATGATCTCATATTGTTTATTTTCTATGTTTTAGAATCCGTATGTAGGTAATTTCTATACGGGGTTAAAACCTACAAGTCTCTCCTAGGTCTTTGCCCAAACTGAACTGCACATTGTGAAGTTCCAATCATTAAGCTTCCACATTCGCTGTTGGGACTACATAGTGCGCAGTTCCCATAGTTAGTCATTCCCCCCTGTCAAGAAAAATTTTGCAATCCTTCCCATATAGTTCCCAACTTGCTGCTTGAATTTGTTTTGCTTTAAATTGACATTTTCTTTCCAAAAGTGTCCTCTGTGACCCACGGGTACAATGGGTTTTGATCATCTCTCCAGTAGTCACAATTACCATGGAATCTAAGAGAGTTGCATCAAATGAAACCACTGAGAGTAGTACTGGGAAAGAAGTTGAGTAGACATCAGTTTATTTACCAATGTATGCCAATGCTCAGTTATTTATAGAAAAGGGAACAACATTGACATGAAAGCAACTAAAAAATTAGGGGAATTTTGAGGTCTAAAATGGGCCTCCTAAGGAAATTATAAAATAATAGTGGAAATAATAAAATAATATTATATTACATCATCAATTTTTAGAGGGAAAAAAGAAAAAGCTATTTTTTCAACTCGTATTTTCAACTTATCTCCCTATCAACTTACTCAAATTTCGAGAGAAAGCACTTGTTGGATGTAGAATTATATTCCTCATTCAAGAAGTACCCATGTTGCATACTTTCTATGGACTGTTGGTGGGCTCTAGTATTGCAGCAATAATGTTGCAACTCCTGGGACTCCCTTCTTTACTTTTATCAACCCGGTTGTTCGTAACAAACTTGGAAGTGACGGTGTTGTATGCACAAGTACTAGCTCTTGTCGCAGCTGTCACTTGGTCAGCTGGCACAAGTCCTCCAGGGCTTTAGCCAACTTCGATAAGCTCTTAGATGAAGCTTGTAAATGATGGATGAAAGCTAACTCAAAGGGGAGCTAATCTAATTGCAGAAAGAAACTGAAAGCAAAAGAGGAATGCAAACACTAGCAAACCCTAATTCTACCAGCCAATTCTATTGATGCAATAATGAGAATACAGACTGCTGAATGAGATGCCATTGACTTCAAAAAAAGGAAAATGCACATGCCTTAGTCTACTTTTGTTCTAGAAAGTATCTTTTCGTATTTTCTTGATTAAGTGTCGATTTTCACATGCATATACTTGAACTGTGCTTCACTGTGCAGGAGTAGACCAAGGAAGAGGAATGCTTGGAAGCAGTTGGAGAGGCTCAGAGAGGGTCTAAGGGGTCCCTAGCACCCTTTCCCAGAGTCTCACAAGGTTTGGCTATCAGAAAACCTCACATGTGAGCTTCTACAGGAAGTCTGCAGGGGTTCTACAGGAAACTTCAGAATTTCTACAGGAAACTTGGAAGTCGGTTTTTAGGAGGTGGATGGATGAGGGAAGGTGCATGAATGAATCTAAAGGTAGGATAGGAGTCTAAACATGGCCTAAGGACTAGTGGGAGGTTTGGTGGAAAGCTGACTTGGCTTGGAGATGACTAAGGCAATGATGAGCAAGAAGGTAAGGTTTTGTAGACACAAAGGATAGATGGGAAAAAGGGCAGCCTAGCTATGAGACAAAACAGGAGGCTTAGATGATGCTTTGGGAGGATGGATGAAGGAGGAAGATATCCTGCACGGTGGGCCCTAATAAATTCTACACAAACCTGCAAATGATCAAATCCTAAATTAATCTATTCTATCCATCAATCAACATAATTGTGCGGTACTTTATTTGGGAAGAAAACCTTGTACACCATCTATGTAAGGAAACATTTCAGATGTCCAAACCCATGACTAATCTCTGCAATTAAACAAGCACACTAAAAGATTGCATAAGCAGCAAACTAGTGTTTTTGTGACGCAACACTTCTTTCCTCAATTCCAGCCCCAAATCCAATAAGGCCGAGGTGAAACCAGGAGTGTAGTTGTCTCTTTTTATTGGAGATCTTGTTATTATTATTCTACCAAAACATCTAAACCAAAACCATTCATAAACAGTGATCTATTCCAGCATCATAACAAAATCTACTTAATAGCAGGGTGTTCAAATGCATAAACGAGAAAAACAATGGTATGTAAAGAAACACAATGGTACAGAAAAGGAGGTCTTAGGCTCTCAGGTTGGGCCCAACCCTGAGAGCTTTGGCTCCTATAAAAACTCAGACTTGTTAGGAAACCAAACTACTTATCATTATTCAAAAAGAGTCATAACAGTTTGCCAAAAATGGCTACAAGAGAATGAAACAGAGTTGCTGCAACACTGGAGTACAAAGTACACAATAGGTTCAAAAGTCTTTTTACAAAGGCTGAGGCCTCAACATTTATAGATAACAAGGGACCTAGCTGGCCTCCTCAATCTGTGGAACTCGGCTGTTAAACTGTGAGTCAAACCGCCCCTTTCTAAATGTTGATTGGCTGCCTTCTAGATTCAGCTCAGTGGTCTTTGGAGCTCGGAGCTGAAGGTGAGAATCCCAAGGAAGGGTCATTGAATGTTGTGGACATCCCTCCTTCAAGTCCTCATTTCAGGCTTGGCTACCTTATAGCTCATGATTTCTTTGACTTTGATCCAATACGTCAAAAAACTTGAAATAGACACATGTTAACCACCTAGGAAAATTAACTTCCCTTATTCATACCAAAGACACAAACATACTAGAAATAATGCATAAACAATAGAAAATGACGGATTTGAACAAGGGCTGAACAATGAAAATGAGGCCAAATGAGCCCAAATTGTTACCAATTTTGGGGCTCATCATCACCCCCCTGCTAAAAGGGTTGCTCATCCTTGAGCAACTAGTCCAGCTCCTCATCTTTCATCGCTTTGATGGCCACTCTCACATCCTGGGCTTCTGAAGTAGTGTCCTCAACATTGTCATGAAATCCAGCCTTCCTCTCCACTTCTTCCCACTGCTTATGCTCCTCCTCTTATGATCCTCCCTCTAATAATCCCAACAGCAAGGGTGGACTTAGCTTGAGGCCTATCCAACTGGCTTGGAGGTTCTGCATAGACTTCTTGTAGAGAGGTACCCGTGCCAGGGCCTCCCTCATCCGAGTTGGAGTGTGATATTCTCGAATCTTGAGGTTGTGGGACAATGTGTTCCACCTACGAGTGCAAGCATGAACACAATTTTCCCCAAGTAACCTTTCCATGTCCTCGAAGTGTGCTATGGCTTGGGCCTGACGATCCATGTAATCTAGTAATCCCTGGGAATTGGTTGCTAGGTGATGGTGAGCGGATATCAGTGCTGTGGGGTCCCCTGGCTCTGCTCTGATCAACAGTGGTTCATGTAACTCCCGGTCCATGATATTCCTGACCTCAACTACTCTCTTCTCTTCGTGTTTTAAACATGAGGTCATTTCCATCAGCTGCATATCCCCTACTACTGTGTTGGGGTCCCACGAAGTGATGTTTGGAAGGGCCAAGTTATGGAGGTAAAACTCTGAGAGCTTGGCCTTATCTTCCGAGGAACTAGTGTTACATAAATCTGTGAATTGCTGGGGGTTCTTGATATGAGAGATACCCCTCTGCGCCAATGTATTAATTTGGAACTGTAGCCACTGGTCCCGGATGTACAAGCCATAAGATTTAGCTGGCTACCTACATTGGAGTGCTTCCATTGCCCACTGGCCATACAGGCCAGTTGTGCCTCCTTTTCTTACACCTGTTGCCTTAGTGATTGTACCTCAATATCTGCCTGTAGTTCCCTTTCCTGTAGCTGCTGGTTGAATTCCTCAAGATCAACTTGCATCTCTTCTTCCCCTTGAGGCTCTGCTAAGGGATCCTTGGCTGCCATGTGCTTTTCTTTCCCTTGTTCCTGCAGCTGGAGTTGCTGCCTGAGCAGCTGGAACTGCTGCCTGAGCAGCTCATTTTCTTCTCTCAATTTGGCTTGCTGGGAGCTTTCCACATGCCTCACTCTTGCCAGCTCCCTTTGTGCTTCCTTGAGCCTTTCCTCTAGAGGCCCAATATCCGCTACTCCCTTAGATTTAGCTATCCTCATCCACGTGTGGGTTCAGACCCATTCTTCTTCTAGTGCTAAAAACAATGGCACTGTAAACTTTTGGGGAATAATTCTTCCTGCTTCCAAAAAGTTATAATAAGAGCCCAAGTTGGGCTGTGGGCTTGGCTCTGCAATAACATCAGGTTTCTCCTCCTTTGGTGGTGACTCGGCTGCTCCCTCCTCCTTTGGTGGTGACTCTACTGCCTTCTCCTCCATCTGCTCAGTTTCCTTGAGCCTAGCCATAGTTTCCTGTAGAATGGCCTTAGCATCCTGTAGAGAGGCTTGTGAGCTCATTTTTTCCACTCTGTCTTTCCATGAAGATGTTTTTGGGCTTCCCCTCTCATAAGTGATGGAGGCTTTGGAGGGGGACTTATCCCTTGGCGTGGTAGGAGCATCGACAATAATGATAGGTTCTTTGGATGGAGGCTGGGGTCTGCCAGTCTTAATTCTCACACTCCTTCTTGCTTTGAAATACAAAGGAGTCTCCCTTTTTCAATTTTCTTTCAGCTTGGGAGTAGTACTTAGGGCGGCCAGCACAGCTGTTGCCTCCCTAGCTAGGATTTCAGCTAATTTCTCCTACTGTTTTTCTCCTTTCGGACTTCCTGTAGAAAGTCTTATAGTGGTTGCTTTCTGGCTTCCTGTAGAAGTCGTTTTCAATTTTCCTGTAGAGGGACCTTGCTGTTTCCATGAAGGAATTCTTTGCTCCCTCCTTGTAGGACCACTCTGCTGCTTCCCTGTAGGAGCACTTTGTTGCTTCCCTGTAGGAGCACTCTATTGCTTTCCTGTAGGAGCACTTTGTTGTTTTCCTGTAGGAATCGAGGGCACAATTTTAGCCTGCTTGGCTGTGGGAACTTTTTCTTTCATCCTGGCCGAGGTAGCCTTAGGGGTGTCCTTACTGTCCTGGACTTTCTCAGTCCACTCTGCCCTACTCTGTAGTCGCTTTTCTCTGAGCGTTGGGGAAATCCCAGCATCCCCTATTTTGGCAGCTTGCTTTACTGGTGTTCCTTTTTGCTCCTTCTTGGGAGCTTTGCCCTTGGTGTCCTGTATTTTGGTCTTCTTCTCGGCCTGCATAGGCTCCTTCTCTTCACTACTAGAGGAAGTAATCTCCTCAGCTAAAAATCGAATGTCATCATCCTTTGTCATATTCCGGAAAATCTCCCATGAGAGAGGGACGATGAAAGTGTGGAGTGCATCTTCCACAAGGAGCTTTATAAGCCCATGATGTGCTAGTTAGTCCGGTGTCCCTTCTCTGAGCTTAGTGGCACATTCAGTCATGGACTGCAAAAGGAAGTATGGAATGCTCAACTTCTGCTCCGAGGGGAGGTCCATGTGGTGCCTGAGTTTTGTGAGCAGCCGAAAGTGATAACCATATATGATACTAAACCGCCCCTCGCAAGTGATATACTTCATAATTTGGAGGTTGACTTCACTCCAGAACGGCTGCAGGCTAGTCCTCCTCACTCCGCTTTTATCCTCTGAGAATTGTTCTTCAGGCAAGAAGAATTCTTCTTTAGCCTTCTTACCCAGCTTCCTTTCCTCCTTATCCCACGGGATTCCCATTGGAAGATCAGTCACCCTGCTGATGAGCTATAGTGTGAGTCTGAGGGATAATCCCCTGAAATTGACGATGGCCAATGTTTTTGACTTCGGCTCCAAGGACCGAAGGAATTCTTCTGTAATTTCATCGTCGTGCCCCTGGAGCTTGTCATAAAATGACATCCACTGTGCATGGGAGAATAGTTCTACCACCTCAGGGGTCTCCCATAACTTCTTTGAGTCTGATGGTTCTTTATGAATGAACCCGCCCGGCATGATCAAATTCTGTGTTTGCGCTCTTGGACTGAGAATTCTGAGCGGATTCTTTCCTTAGAGCGGAAAAAAAAGAGACCTTTGGTCGATTACCCTGCTGAATTTGCCTGCTCAGATGTACAGAGGAAGGATTTGGAGAATTTCCACTCGGAGTGCAGATCCCGTCTCCGTTATACACGCAGTGGCAAAAAAAATTATAGTTTTGACAATGTTTCAGCAGGGTATCACCCTCGACAGAAAGGAATTTTCATTTAAGCGTGAGGAAAATTCTCGTGCAGATGACTACGACGATTCTAGCAGCGATGCATATATCAAACCAGACAGAATTACACTTGAGTTTTCCTACCCATTTCTACGTCGATTGCACCACCTTTGAAAAGAAATTTTCTTTGCATGGGGAGGTTAAATTTTGCCTACCTTTGAAATTCGCCACCTCGACGTGAACAGTCCGCACTGTTGCGGATGCCATGTTTCCTGTAGTGCAGTTTCCTGTAGGAGTTCGTTCTTGGCTTCCAAAGGAGTTTACGGCAACGCAAGACCAGTCTGAGTGGCAACAAGATGCTTGAATCGGGCAAAAGACTTAGGATTAATCGCTTGTAGAGGAAGAGGATGCACATTCGGCTAGGAAACGGTTGTTTCATAAAAGATTGTAGTTCGTCATAAAAATCCACCGACCGATTTCGAATTGCTACGAAATCCATGGCGCGGGGTTGAGCTGTCCCTGATTGTCCGTTGGCGGATGTCATCATAATCATATCCCATCGTGCCCCGGACCACCGAATTCTCCCCACTGGAGTGACCGCCGCCAATCTTGTCATACTTTTGCTTCTTCCCAACTGAACCTTTCCCACGTGTCGATTGTTCATCCTTCCTACACAATCGATCCAGTTCGGATCCTACGAGGCCGCTTAACGGGCTGTGGTGGCCAGTTGAGCAACAACCCCTTGTTCAATTTGCCCATTTCCAAAGTTGTGCATATTCAGAGTATAGTTTATGCTATGGGACGAAATAAGGTTAGTTACTTACCTGCGCGACCGTGGATGTGATTTCTTCCAGGGTTCAAGATGATGGATGTTGGTCTGCGTGCTACTTCTCTATGGTTAAGTGTTGGAGCTTCTCCGTATTGGCTGCTGCTGGCTGGGAGTCTCGGAGACACGTTCCTCTGGTGGCGAACATGGCATGCATTGATCCTGGGAACTGCTGGTGTCTTCGTGGAAGGTACTCCAGCTGGATCAGCTGCTACAGGATTCCTGTAGGACATCCTGTAGCTGTTTCTCTCCTTGGGGTGCATGCTGACATAATTAGACTTTTATTGAACAGGTGAAAGGTCCTGAGGTCTCCTAACAAGTGAGCGTTTGAGCCTCAGGAGACCTTGTTTCTGAAATTGAAAAGAAATACAATTTCCCTTATTTGAAAAACAGAGCTTTCTTTGCATGTGTAGGTATGCTTGCTCAGATTGGAGTTGTGGTGGCGAAAAGAGGTGGAGCGAGTGCGGAATGATAGAGAAGGGTGGTTGCATGCCCCCTTAGTCAACTTAACACTTCAAATTTCTCCTTGGATTTGATTCTAGCCCACTCAAATGTTCTACAAGAAGTTTCCTGTAGATATACAGAACTTCCTGTAGAAAGTCCTGTAGCTTCCTGTAGAAGGCCAAACCACGATCCGATTGCACCCAAACTTTGCAAAAATGAGTGTCCATGGTGGATGTGCATGAGAGGCTGTCTGGTAGCTTGATAGGAACCCATGTCTGTGAGTTGACAGTCCTCCTTTGGTGTGTTGTATACCTGCAAAAATTCAAAGATCAACTGTTTTTTCCTTGTTCTCTTTTTTCATCTTTTTCCCTTCCTTTTTTTTTTTTTTTTCTAAGAGACAACAGGGGTGCCTCAACACCCCTACTGCCTGCCCCGGGCGCCTTGAAAAGGTTTTCACCCCAGGATCTTTTATTTCCATTCTCTTTTTTTTTTGAAAGACAACATGAGCGCCTCAATGAGGTTTTCACTCCTACTACCTGCCTTGGGCGCCTCAGAAAGGTTTTCACCCAAGGATATTTTTTCCCTTTTTTTATTTTTTTTTTCTTTTTCTTCTTTTCTCAGAATATGAACTGAGGCTCAGGGTGTGCCCACAACAGAGGCATAACCCTTCTCTATGACCAGCACTGATTTTTCCATAGTTTTGACGAACTCTTGCCTTGACAGAGGCTTCCTGTAGATCTTGAGTCGATGTCCATTGACAAGCATGGGGATGGCTTCTTCATCAATAGTTCGGATAAGAACAAAGCCATTATCATTACACTTTTCTACTGCATATGGTCCCAGCCACCTCGTTCTCAGTTTTCCCTTGAAATCCTTATGTCTGGAATCATATAGCAGTGCCCAATCTCCCGTCTGGAATTGTTTGTCATTGAGGTGCTGGTCATGCCACACCTTCCTCTGAAGTTTAATCACTTATGAGTGGAGGAGGGCCTGCATTCGAAGTTCATCTAACCCATTCAGCTGCATTAACCTTTTTTGTTGAGCATGATTGAGGTTTAGGTCCAGCTGAGCTACCATTCTCAAGGTGTTGTACTCAAACTCGATTGACAGCAAAGCTCTCTTCCCATAGACCAGCTCATAGGGTGTGAAACTGGTGGTGGTCTTCCAAGTGGTGTTGTAGGCCTAGGTGGCCTCAACCAGTCGATCTGCCCAATCCTTTCTGCTGCTGCTCACTACCTTGGTCAAGATCCCCTCTAATGCTCTGTTGGTGACTTCCACTTGCCCATTCGCTTGAGGATGATATGGGGTGGAAGTCCTATGCTTGATTCTGTGATGAGCAAGGAGATATTCAATCAAATTGGAGGTGAACTGGCTTCCTTGATTGGTGACTATCTCTCTTGGGTAGCCAAATTTGTAGAAAATGTTCTCTCTCAAGAACTCGGCCACCTTTTCTTTTGTTGCTACTTTGATTGCTTTGGTCTCTGCCCACTTTGTCAGATAATATGTGCACACAATGATGTAAGACCTTTTCCTTGAAGGAGGGTTGATAAGGCCCACAAAGTCCATACCCCACTTCTCAAATGGCTCAAGAGTCACCTGAGGTTGGAGAGGCATTTCATCCCTTGGGGTTGGTTTCCCCATCCTTTGGCATCGATCACATTGGCTGATATATCTTCTAACATCTGCATGAAGAGTGGGCTAATAGTAGCCTGCCTGTAGAATCTTGAAGGCAGTCCTCTTGGCTACAAAATGTCCTCCACAGGGTCCATCGTGACAAGTTAGGAGGATTTCAAAGACTTACTCCTCCCTTACACAACGTCTTAAGATCTGATCAGGGCTAAGTTTGAACAAGTTGCCCCCGATCCAAGTAAATGTGGCACTTTTTCTCATGATCTTGCTCTTCTCCTTCGAGGATAGATGCAGAGGGAACTGTGTTGAGACCAAATAGTTTTCTATATCAGCAAACCACGGGGAGAGTACGGAGATGGAAAACAGATGCTCATCTGGCATCTGGTCATCCACGGTTCCTTCTTCACTTGCAGGCAAATCCAGTTTAGACAAGAAGTCAGCAACAACATTTTCTCTACCTAGTTTATCAACAATGGTCAAATCAAACTGCTGCAATAAAAGTAACCATCTAATAATACGAGCATTCACATCAGGATTATTCATTAAATATCAGATTGCAGCATGGTCAATATGTACAAATGTTTGATAGCCATTGATATAGTGCCAGAACTTGTTCAGGGCATGGACCACAGCCAAGAACTCTTTCTCAGTTACCATGTAATTCATTTCTGCCTTGGATAAGTTTTTACTGACAAAGTATATAGCATATGGGAGTTTCTCTTCAAGTTGTCCTAGGGCTGCCCCTATGGCTTTGTTCGAGGCATCCGTGTGGATGTGGAAAGGTAGGGCCCAGTTTGGGCCTCTCAAAATGGGAGCAGACACCAACTTATCCTTTAATTCATTCAGAGCCTTTTGGCAGTCATCCGACCATTTAAACTCAACATCTTTTGCTAAGAGACCAAACAATGGCAAGGCCAGCTTACTAAAGTCTTTAATGAATCTACGGTAATATCCTACTAAGCCTAAGAAACTCTGGACATCCCTCACCTTCTGAGGAGGTGGGACCCTTTTAATGATAGCAACTTTATTGGGATCCACCTGTAACCCTTGGCGAGAGATGGTATGGCCTAACACGGTCCCTTCAGTCATCAGGAACTCACATTTCTCCAGACTGAGGGATAGATTCATCTCGATGCACTTACTCAAAACTTTTCCCAAGTTGGACAAGGCTTCCTGGAAGCTAGACCCGTAAGGAGTAAAGTCATCCATATAAATTTCTACCGAATCATGGACAAACTCTGCAAAGATGCTTAACACAGCCCTCTGGAACGTGGTAGGGGAATTACATAGCCCGAAGGGTAGGACACGGTAGGAAAAGGTACCCCATGGACAAGTGAAAGTGGTATTATCCTGGTCTTCGAGGCTGATTTGAATCTGGTTGTACCCATTGAACCCATCTAGGAAGGAGAAAAATCTCTTTCCTGCCAGACCATCCAGCACTTGATCTATGAAAGGTAAAGGGAAGTGGTCTTTCTTGGTGGCTTTATTCAACTCCCTATAGTCCACACAAATTCTCCATTTCCCATTTTTCTTGGGCACCAACACTAGAGGGGAAACCCATTCGCTATCCGAGATGGGGTAGATGAAACCCGCATCCAACAGTTTTTGCACCTCTTCTTTAACAATGTCCTTAAGGGCTGGGTTCATCCTCCTCTGGGGTTGCCTAACTGGTTTATAGTCCTCCTTTATTTAAATATGATGAGTGCAGACTGAGGGATGGATTCCCTTCATTTCCTTGTAGCTCCAAGCAAAGGCCCCCAAATGGCGGGTCAGGAGACTGCACAACTCCTTTTCCTGAGAGGGAGAGAGAGAGGAGCTTATCTTCAAGGTTTTCTCAGGGCCAAACTCCACATTTTTAACTCTGGTGTTGGTCGGATTAGTGGCACTTAGGTCTACTAAGGCATTGGCTTGGGTGTCTTCCACCAACTCTTCCAAGGATAGCTCACTAGGGGGAGGATTTTGGATTAAGTTTTCGATCAAATCTTCCTCGGTTGGAGGACCTCGCTTGGTGGCCTCTACTGTGCATAATGATGCAGAGTAGACCTCATCCTCTTCTCCTTCTTCCAACCAGAGGGGTAAGTCATGTTCTATTGAAGGTTGGGCAGGAGGGTATAGGACCAGCTGCTTGGACATAGGCCCATTTTTTATGGTCATGCTTCTCGCTCGACAGTTGATATAAGCATCTGCAGTGGCCAGCCAAGGCCTTCCCAAAATGAGAGGATAACTTGTGAGTTTTGCCTTAGGCTGGAGGACCAAAAAGTCCGCAGGGTATTCCCATGAGTCTACAGAGACCAAGACATCCTC
>APFE031713331.1:234401-269260 GCA_000404065.3 Pinus taeda | reverse complement strand
ATATATATATATATGATGATGATGATGAGAAAAAAAAATCATTGGTCATAAAAGGTCACCATACTAGACTATCTTTAAAGGTAGATCAAAATTTTTTTTGCACACTTCCAAAACATATGGTTTCTATTCCAAGGTAGATCTTGAACACATTGATGAAGGCAACTTTGTCTTGGATGTATCATCCAAGCATTCTGTATATTTACAAGTTCACCTCTCATTTTCACCATTTTTTAAAATGTTAAAGATTTTCACGCATGATATACTGAATAGTTAATGGACAATACAAATAGTTTCCACGGTTGATATTATTATACTTATATGCTCTTTGTAACTAAACAAAATTATTAATTTTGTCTTGAGAATTAGACTTGTAGCACAAAGAAAATGGCTGGGAATTATTTAATGGCCATATCAATTCACAACTACTAACAATTGCTTTTGCTTTCTCCTTAAGTTTTGCAACCCAATTTGACATAAACATGCTTAACAGTGAAAAAACCATTTGTCAATACTTTAGGTTTTACAAAATTCCTATAAACAACTATATCTACTTGGTAATCTAAAAGATATCAAAAAATTCACAATCTCATATATTGGTCAGAAGAGGCCATCGTCAAAGTGAATCAAATACCAAGAATGATCTATGTCTACTAAAACCTATAATCACATTGTTTCCCTAATAGCAACTAAAACTTCTATACCTAGTTGTTGAACTTTTGCAACCAATTATAAACCTTCAACAAGAAGTAGTTTTCTAATGAGAATTATTGCCATATCTTCCTTGGTTTTACGAGGAAAAAGAAATAAAATTTCATTGGTTATCAAAGGTAAACCAAATTAATTATTTGCATACTTCCAAACCTAGGGTTTTGTATCCAAAGTAGATCCTAAGCACATCAATGAAACCAACTTTGTTTTTATGTATCATCCAAACATTATGTACAATTTCAGACTCACCTCTAATCCATTGTTTATAAAAATGTTGAATATTTTCATACATGATATCCTGAACAGTTGGACAATGCAAATAGTTTTCATCGCTATTCTTCCATTTATATGTTTTTTGCAACTTATTTGAAAGAGCAATTTTGTCCCAACAATTAGACTTGTAGCACAAAGAACATGGTTAATACATATGATTCGACCAAAAACTAGTTACTACCAAAATTCAACCAAAAAAATATTACTGCATAAAAATAGAATTAAAAGTAAAAAAATAAAAACAAAAATTTCCAAAATTAAAAATAAATAAATAAATGATCAATTTTTTTTACCAAAATTTAGTGATTTTTTTAGTGCTAATACTAACATCACCATTACAACAAGATATTTTTCTAGTGCTAATACTGCCATTACAACAAGATATAAGAGGGATATAATGCAGAAAGTTTAATAATAATATGTATGTAGAAGATGGTCTTTAGACTGGTGAATTCATGATAATCAATGGGACTACAGTCAAAATAATTGCATAAATCAATTTTTTTAAACCAAAATTTAACAAAAACTTTGCTAGTGCTAACATTAGAACCACCATTACAGCAAGATATCTTTCTAGTGTTGACAACACCATTATAGTAAACTACCTCAAGAGAGACAAAAAATTTAAAAAGTATGATAGTAATATGTATCCAGAAGATGGTATTGAAACTAGTAATTGTTCACGAATCCATAAGATTGTAAGGTCATTCTCATTATCAAAATCATTGTCATCATCATCACCATCATCCTTGTCATCGTTATTGCCATCATTACATTATCATCATAACCACCATTCATGTCATCATCATTAGTTCCATCATCATCATTGTTATCATCATCATTATGGACATTGTTTGCAATTGTTCATAATTATAGATGTTGTAAGAAATATCATCAACCCAAAAAATGTGATCAGTGCATTTGTTTAGCACCTTACCCCGGTTAGAGAGAGCCTCCTGGAAATCAAACCCATAGAGTGTAATGTCATCCATATAAATTCCTACTACATCATGGACTAGAAAAAGTACCCCAAGGATAGGTGAAGCTGGTTTTATCCTCATCCTCTGGGCTAATATGGATTTGATTGTACCTGCTAAACCAATCTGGGAAAGAGAAAACAATTTTCCCTGCCAATCCATCTAACACTTGGTCAATGAACGGTAGAGGGAAATGGTCCTTCTTTGTTTCTTTGTTTAACTCTCTATAATGAACACAAATTCTCCACTTCCCATTTTTATTTGGGACCAGCACCAAAGGAGACACCCACTCACTATCCGAGATAGGGTAAATGAATCCTACATCCAACAACTTTTGCAATTCCTCTTAGAATATATCCTTGAGAGCTGGATTCATTCTCCTTTGGGGTTATCAGATTGGTTTGCAACCTTATTTGGTATAAATTTGGTGAGTACACACTGAGGGGTGCACTCCCTTCATCTCTTTGTAAGTCCAAGCAACGACATCCAAATTCTTCCTTAGCATGTTACATAACTCCTCTTCTTGATGTACAGGAAGAGTGGGATTGATTTTCGAAGTATTTTTAGGGATCAATTCTATTGCCTTGACACGAGTATGGTTTGAATAAGCTAAGCATAGATCAATCTGATGGTTTCTCTTGGTTTCCTTCACTACTTCCTCTAGAGACAAGGTGTTGGAAGTAGGATTTCAAAGGATGTGTTCAATCAAATCATCTTCATCAGGTTGTCCTCCTCCCGTGGTAGTTTCTAGGGTATAGAGTTGGGTGAAGTAGACGTCATCTTCTTCCTCCTATTCTAGCCATAAAGGTAAAGAATGTTCTAAAGATGGCTGAGCAGGAGGGTACAAGACCAACTATTTAGATAGATGCCAATTTTTTATAGTAATGTTTCTAGCCTTCCAGCTGATGTAGGCATTGACATTGGCTAACCAAGGTCTCCCAAGTATGAGAGGATAACCATTAAACCTAGTCTTAGTCTAGAGAACTATGAAGTTTGTAGGGTACTCCTAGGAGTCAATGGAGACAATGACATCCTCAACAATCTCCTCAGGGGCTATTATGGATCGGTCTGCAAGTTGCAAGACTGTTGTCGTATTTCTTAATGAGCCTCAAAAATTCAAATTGAGCATGGTGCCATTAGTCATTACATTCATGACAACCCTAACATCAATCAAGGTATGTGGGAAAATGGTGCCATTGATGTGCACATCTACTACAGGGCTTCCAGGGTCTAAATACTTTGGGAAAATTACTCACCCCAACATTAAGTCAGACAACTATCCAATAGAATTAATGGTAGGGGTGTCTCTTTTCAGCTCCCTGGATGTTTGAAACACTTCTCTTTAATGATTTTGTTGTAAATAGGTACATCCTTAATGGCTTGGAGAAGTGGAATTTTGACACATAGTTTTTTCAATTCACCCAAAAGTTCATTCTCTTCTAGGGTAGGTTGGACTGGATGAGTTAATCTTTCAAGAAAGGGTGGTGGATTCACTCTTGGCATACTTTCCTCTCTTTCCTCCTCACTCTCCCTAGGTGGATATGGAGGTTGGTTTTCTAGGAGTATTGTCCCATACCTCATGTTGATTTCCTAAATTTCCATGGCATAAGCAGGGTAGGATGTCTCTCCATTGTAGACCTATTGTGATTGTCTATTGTTCAGGTTCAGATTTTGTTGGGTAGACATCTGAGGTTGTATAGGTGGAGCAGGGTGTAAAATTTGTGCTTGATTAGGAGGTGAAGGCAATAAAGTTGGAGAATTGTTGTATGGGGGCCTCCACCCCTTGGGTGGTGCATTCCAGTGATGTTGTTGAGGAGTATATGGCTGAAATGTTTGGTTGGTCGATTGGGAATGGTACAAAGGTGCAAAATACCATGGAGAAGGTATAAAATAGGAGGGATGAGCAGGGGGCCCCCAAGAGGGAATGGATGTTTTTTGGTTAGGATTGTAATATGCATAGGATTACCCTTGCTTGCCACGTTGGTATGGTCAAGGCCCATGAGGACTTCTTTGATTTGTGTAGTAGAGTTGTTCATTCACCCCTTTAGTTCCCTGATACACAACTTTTCGTCCAGGTAGAGAAGGGCACTTGCTTTTCGATTGGTTTTCTTCACATACCGAGCAAATTTCTATAAGTTTTAATGGACATTCATTCATAGGGTGCCTCCTTGTGCATCTGGGCCAGAAGATGGCTAATTCTCTCTCTGCTTCCTCCTGCTTCCTCTTGATTTGCATAGTGTCCATCTGTAGGGCAAGGGTTTGCAACATTTCACTCTTAAAATCTTCCAACATGTTTCCAATTTCACCATTTATATATGTGTTGGAAGAGGATGAGTTGGCCACCAGTTGACCACCCCTAACCTTTTTCCTATCTTCCCTAGAATGGTTCTTAAATACAGGCTTGATATCCTCATAGGGTAGCTAATAGATGTCCCTTCTTGATAGCAGGTTTAGGGTATCTAGAAGATCTTCCCTGACCCCCCCGAGTAGGACTAGATTTAGTGACTCAGGATCAAGTGTGCACCTAGCCCTTTTGTAGCTAAGATGGAATCTTTCCTCATAATCCTCTAAGGACTCCTCATGCCACAAGGTCATTGTAAAATTTTCTCTTTAGTGTCTTTGGACCTGCAGTAGTCTCTATACTTGTTTTTGAAAGCTTGCTATATTTGAGCCTAGGTGGTGATGTTATCCCCAGGTAAACCCATGAACCAGTGTAGAGCTTAATCCTTGAGAGTGGATGGGAATAATTTCAACTTCTAATCATCAATGGTGTAATCATAATTTTTGCATATGACAGTGAATTCAAACAAGAAAGTATTTGGATCTTCTGAGGTCAGGCCATGGAAGTGAGGAAGAGCAGAGGGGCTTATGTTTGTCATATTGGCATCCCCATTGGTTTCTCTAATGGGAAAAGCACCTTCAATTCTTTCTCTATCTCCTCTATCATTTCTATTTTCTGCCATTAGCTCAGTTGGAATGGCTTTTTCTCCACTTCCCCTATAGGCTCTTCAAAAATCTCTGGTTGTTCACCTAAGGGGTCCTCTAATTCATAGCCACCAAAGAAGAGGGAAGGCTGGTTGTTCGAAGTGGTTGTGGTATTTGGTAGAAATTTTCCTAAGTTATCCCTATTCCTACGAGGCATGAAAGAAGTGTTTTTGTTTTTTTTTTCAATATTTAAGACTAATTGCAGAATTGAAAAGACAAACTAAATGGAAACTAACTGCTGAATGAAATCTCTTACAGAATGGAAAGAAAAGCAAACCAACTTACAACTATCTTGCAAAAAATGAAACCAATAGCAGAATGGATGAGATAAGAGATGAAAGAAAGAAAGCAGAAATCACATCTACTTAGACACCTCTCGGGCAATCAAGCCAAAAAGTGATGAGCACCAGTATTGCAGCAATAATGTTACAACTCCTGGGCTACCAACTTTACTTTATCAACCTAGAGTTCATACAAACTTGGAGGTAACAGTGTTGTCTACACAAATAGATGCAATTGATCCACTCTTTTTCACTGCTGAACTGGTGATATACCACTAGGTTTTCTCAAATCAGCCTTCTATTGATTTAGAAGAAGTTTGATTACCAATCGAGAAAGGGGAATTTTACCCTAATTAAGAGAATTAAAATATTATCTACTACAATAATGAAAGACTAAGATAAATGCTTAAAACACACCACTCATCTAGCTATCTATTAAGAGATCTTGCTTCAGAATAATTCTAAGCTAACACTTGTGGAACCCTAATTATCCTAAGCAATCAAACACTTTACTAGTGTGCATATGAATGAACACAACAACCTTTTCGTTTTGTCCATTTTGTGAAAACATGAATGCCAATTCTTCTTGATTATATGGCAGGTGGGTTAGGTGTTGAGAGAGGTGGTTGTGAAGGGTTAGGTGGCTTGAGAGACAAGCAGGGGTCTTCTCTTATCTTTTTTGATGCATTTTTCACAAATGAGCCTCAAAATAGGCCACTACACGTCGTCCTATAGGATGTCCTAATGCACCTACAGGATCCCCCGTATTCCTACAAGATCGGGACAAAATCATAAGGAGTGATTTAGGCAGTGTTATAGGGCTTAGGGAAGGTGAGTTATGGAAGGAACAAGGCAAGGAAGTGGCTAGGACTTCCTCAAAACTCAAACCAAAGTTTGTAGGACGGTTGGGTTTGCTCAACAAGCATGGCAAGTTGTTCTTATGAAATGATAACTCGGTTTATGGACATAGTGGATTTTGGCGATTATGGATGGATGAGGATAGGTCAAGGCTATTGAAATGAGATCTTCTTGCACTATTGAAACTCCTGCAATACACACATCACTGGAATTTACCCAAAATTCAGGTCAAAACAAGAAAGATCTCCAACAACATAAGAAAACATAATTTCATCATTCATTTGCCTAGTTAATGCATGGAAATAATTGCAGCCTATTGAGAAACACCATGAAATCTAATACGAAGCTGGAGATATCAGAAATAACAACTGCAACCTATCCTTGAAAAATGAAAGATGTTGGCCTGATTAGCAGAAAACCTTGAATTTCATAAGAAATCATAATTCTATCTTTTTGGGGCTGAATGAGAGTTTTTCCTTTAAACCATGGTCCCTCAAGGGAGGAGTGAGGCAATATCCACCTGTTATTATTCTTTTTCCCATTCCTTTCTCTCTCTAAATCCACTTCTATAGCTATGCACATATGGAAGCAAACTAATCAAATTCACTAATACTTGGAATGAAACAATGCCAAATTTAATTCAACAAGTAATATATGAAATAACCTAAGAATACAAGTACAGTAAGAGGAACCTCTGCTGCTAGGGTTGGGCCCTAACCCAAGAGCTTCAGCCCTCTGAGTCAACTCAGTGTTGGATCAAGGAAATTCTCATTTTCATTAACATATCAAAAAATACATAACAACATTTTGCCACAATCCTTCAACTCGAAAGTCTTAGTTATCTTGCATAAAAAATATGAATCCTAATGAGGCTCTAGGCCTCCTTATGTATACAACTGAATTTTCCAATAACTCCCTTAAATCTAGGGAGGCTTGGCTCCCAATCTCAAGATGAACTGGTTCTTAACTATCATTGGTTTGACTGCCAATAATCTTCATGACTCGGCTGCCTACAACTTTGAGTTAGTGTGATTTGATTTAAGGATATTCGAATGAGTGAGTGTTTAATGAGGAAGATCCATCTCCTATAATCTCTCATTCTTATCTCATTCGAGTTCCTGCACCTTAATTAGCCATCATTTACATAATTATCTCCCAAAAACTTGCAATCGATGCACATTAGACCACTAGACATAACATCTTACTTTTACTCATCTCATTAAGCAAAATATAATTAAAATATGTAAGGAATTATGAGAAGAGTTGATTTTAGTAAGCTTGGAGGTGTATTAAGATCCATATATTTACCCAATGAGGAGCGTTATCAATATGTGCTAGATGACAACAAGCTCAAGAATATTATCTTGAGAGAGTTTCATTTGAAATTGTATTCAGGTCACCCAGGATTTCAGAAGACATTGACAATGGTGAAGAAGTTCTACTACTGGCCAAACTTGAAGAAAGAAGTGGTAGAGCTGGTGGTGAGATGCTTGGATTGTCAATAGGTAAAGGCAGAGTGTAATCATATATGTGGGTTACTACAACTGATCTCGATTCCAATGTGGAAATGGGGGTCATTTCCATGGAATTCATTACATGTTTTCCGAGAGCATATAGACAACATGATTCCATCATGGATGTGGTGGACAAGTTGACTCACACTTCATTCCAGTGAAATCTACCTATTCAAATATTAATGTGGCACAAGTATCCTTTGGAGATGTGGTCAGATTGCATGGTGTTCTGAAGAAGATTGTGTTAGATAGGGATGAAAAGTTCACTTCTAAGTTTTGGAAAGAGTTATTTATAGGTTTAGGTACAAAGTTGTCCTTCAACAGAACTTATCATCCACAGACAAATGGGTAGACATAGAGGATCAACAGGATATTAGAGGATATGTTGAGGATGTATGTGATTCATAAATAGTGGAAGTGGGAAGAGTATCTTCCACTCGTAGAGTTTTCTTACAACAATGGGTATTAAGAGTCACTAAGGATGAGTCTATTTGAGGCACTTTATGGGCAGAGTTTTAATACTCCTATTTGTTGGAGTGATCGAGTTAACAGGGTATTGGTAAGATCATATATGTTGGCAGAGATGGAACAAGAAATGTAGGTAATCAAGAAGAATCTAAAGGCAACACATGATAGTTAGAAAAGCTATGCAGATCAGAAGAGGTTGTTTAAGGAGTTTCAGGTTGGGGGACATGTGTAGTTGCACATCAAGCCCAAGAAGAGATCCTTGTGGATTGGATTATGTACCAAGTTGACACCTAGGTTTTGTGGACCTTTCAAGATTCTTGAAAGGACTGGACCAGTAGCATATCAACTTGCACTACCTCCGACAGTGAAATTCCATGATGTTTTCCATGAGTCATTGCTTAAAAAGTATGTTAAATATTTTGATCATGTGATTGAATGGCCTTTATTGTAGGTGGATCCAAAAGGATAATTCCATTCGGAACCTCAGTGTATATTATAGAGAGAGATGTTCATGCCAGAATTAAGAAATTGAGCAGGTTAAAGTGCAGTGGAAGCACTTTGGACCTAATGAAGCTACATTGGAGATGGCAGATAAGATGCGAGTTATGTGTCGTTCTCTATTCATTGAATGAGTAAATGTTTTGGTAAATGTGTTGGTGCGATTTTTTGGTTTATGTACATATGTATGTAAATAAAGCCACGAGCTATGTTATAACACTCCAATAAGCAGTATGGGTGTCATGTCCTTATGGTTGTTATGTTGTCATGTTGTCATGTTGGTTTTCTTCTCAGCGGGTTGATCATTGTAAATACTGCAACAAGATAAGTTATAAAGCTCCGTGGGTAGTATGTTTTTCTTTAAGTAGTCTTGCTAGTTTTAGGTGTCATTAAACACTGAGGACAATGTTCCCCTAAGGGGGAGGGCTCTATAAAGACCCTGGTCAAAAATCCATGTAACAAAAATTTCATAAAGGATAAATAATAACCATGGTCACATGATACGTATTCCAAGCCAAATTTTGGGAAAAACATCCTAGTGTGGGTGTTCATTTGGTTTATTATGGCTATGGAAATTGGAAAAGGAAATGGGTAAGGATTTGGAAAGGAGAAAAGGCATTTATTGGCATTTATTTATGAAAATAATGGAAAATATGAGAAAAGGAAGGTGAAAGGTCACAGGTTGCATGTGAGGAGGAAAATAATGGAAAATTGAAGAAAATAAAGGCCTCATTAAGAAAAATGTTTTGGAGGATTATTTCATAATTAGTTTTGGAACTCGCATTCTATTCTCTGTCTCTCGCATACTATTAGATACTTAAAGTTTCCTTGGAACACTCTTGGAGGAGTGTGGCATACTTGGGATTTGGAGGAATAAGGCAAAGGAAGAGAAGGAAAGTGCAAGAGGAAATTGGGATCAGCAACTACAATGAGTTTATCTTGCAGGTACCGAGTTGCATGTATGATTTCCTTACTAGTTTTAACATGCATGGAACATGCATGTGGTTCGTTGGTCATGATCTGTCATCGACATGGAGGACTCCCTGGATCAACAATGGTTTTTCCTAGCCTTTCCATTTCCTAGATAGCCATGGTGTTATGGGAGTTTTTCCCTTTTTGTTTCTGGTTGGTTCTCATGTTCCTTTGGCTATGGGTTGAGTTATTAGCTCCTGGAGCCTTGGTTGGAAAATCTCTCTAGATCCCTGTAACAATTCAGGTTGATTTATTAGTCTTGGAGCCTTGGTTGGAAAAACACTCTGGATCTCTTGGTGGGTTGAGTTACTAGTCTTAGAGCCTTGGTTGGACAAACGCTTTGGAGCCCAACAACAATAATGGGTTTAGTTACTAGTCCTAGAGCCTTGGTTGGAAAAAACGCTATGGAGCCTTGGAAAATTTGGGTAGAGACCAATCTGGTGATGGATATTGATGTTCGACTGAGAGGTGGAATCATTGGTTGAGGGTTGAGGCGGCTAGGCCTCTAGAAGCCCTGCTTTGATTTTGATGGATTTGTTCTATGAGATCCCACATTCATGCTTGGAATATGGTACAAGGGTGATTGAATGAAGAGAGATTTGGTTCAGCCAATATATGGTTAGGTGGAATGTGGAATTCCCAAATTTGGTTGGCCTTTGTATTCATCAATAGGAGCTCTCTTTCCCCCTAGTATTCTTATGGGGAAATATACTTGTTTATATGTGGCTTATATGGATGTTATATCCTTGATATTTCTATTGGTTATATGTTGGTTATGAATGAGTTATATGACAGCAATAAGGGTATGGATCTCATCATATTTTTGTTAATTACTGAATGAAAAATGAATATATGACATTCTTACAGACCCCCTCCATAGACATAGGTTTTTGTGAAATTATGACATCCATTGCGGCTAAAACAATGGAATGTTTATATCCCTCCTTCAGATTGTTGAAGTGATGCAATTAAAATGACTAGCATAAATGATTGATTTGTATTATTGTAGTACTTGTTAAGTAATCGTGTTTTTCTTCCTAGACTAAATTAGTCATTCAAGTTAGCCATTTTTAGTTCTAGTACTTATCAACTATTCTTATATTTTAACCCAAAACCAAAATTAGTCATTTAAATTAGTCATTTTTAATTGATCACTTAAGATTTCCCATTTTTGGTAGTATTTCACTTTGAAAAGCTACAATGACTAACTTTTTTTGTCGCCTAGTTGCTAATTTCATCATTTTCTACTAGTGCAAGAGTCTCCTTTTGCACAAACACTAGGGAGCACTTCCTCTAGCAGAAGAATTCATATTCTAGCTAGATTTGGAACTTTTTGAGGATTTGCAAAACGAATTGTAGGTTGACACCTAAAGGGTCTACCTTTACACTAAACTAGAGAGCACTTCCTCTAGTATAATAGTTCAACTTATAGCCAAATTTGGAATTGTTCCAAGAAATACACCAAAAATGCTATTGTTGTTGTTTGTACTTAAACCACCACCGATTGAGACCTCGATTTACCCACCTTATACCATCATTTCAAGGAGCACAATTAACGAATTGTTAGACATGATACTAGACATGATTATCAAACCCAAAATACATGTCAACATGATGATAGCATGATGATTATATATGATCGTATAGATGTGGGAAAGATTAGACAACATTATATCAGTTTAGAGATAGAGGAATGATAAAGATGAAGTTTGAAGTATATTCGGGTTATGTGAAGAAAAGTCGCGTACACACACATGTATGAAGAATAAAAGGTGTGTATAGTTTCACACCATAGGATTCTAAATACCAATGGTCTTTACCATGGTATTTTCCAATAGTATTGTGCTAAGCAAGATATATTTGATCCCATCAAAGAATAGCATTGGCATTAGTGTTGTTTTGACCTGTGGCATTGCATAAGGGCTAAGTTATGTAAGGAGATGAAGATCAAAGAAATTGGTGTGTGCAAGTGATGAATATTTCATGAATAATTAGATCTTAAACAAGTATGCATGAATGGGCTATTAATGAATTGTTTGATCTAAAACTAAGTATGCACCCACGAATTTGATGATGGATTGGATCCAATATATTTGAAATGATTATATTGATAATGAATTGATAATTGATCTATAATATTTATGTCTGATGCATGTTTTATTATGTATTCTGAGAAATGAGTTTGTTCTAAAGGTCCGACGTGCAACAAAGCTATAAGTGAACAACTGTAGATTTGTAGGTTTTATATTTGTACGCGAGTTTGATAACCTGAAAGGTGCATACATATTCGGGTTTAATGCTCGTAAGTCATGTATCGATTCAGGTCTATTTACGGTTTGATTCTTGAAAAGTGTGTTTACACGCAAAAATCTTTTGTGGAAGGTGCATATATAAGTTAGGGTGTAACTCAGTTTTTGTTTCAGAATGACAGTGATTCAGTTCCAGGGTTAATGTTTTGAGATTTGTACATTGGTATGCTTCAATGCTTTGATAATAAGTTCTTTGATTTGGGTCTCAGATGGTTCGGTGATTGGTTTGTTCAGCTAGTTCAATGATTGAGAGATTTGTTGCACTCATTAGTTTCAGTTTTGATATTTGGTATTGGACTTAAATGATAGTTGCGGGTACAGTCTAAAAATTTGATGAAAAGTGGCTTACAAGTTGGGATGTTTTGCATCAGGTGGATCCAGTGTGAAAATTTATGAAACATGGTCCACAAAAGTGTTGACGGTTGAAGCCTTCAGTGAGGAAATTGAACCTTCTTTCCATTGGTAGCTGGTAAATTAGATTAGGGGGTAGGAGCTCCCTTCTAGTGGGTGTGGGTAGACAAAATCAGGGCGTTGGAACTCCCTTCTAGTGGGTGTAGGAGAACAAGAGAAGGTTGTTTCCTTCTGTAGATGGGTGTCCATGTGCTAATATGAGTTAGTGCTTGTAGAATATTGTAATATGTCTTCTTATAGTAAAACATAAAGACAAAGACAACAACAACGATGGTTTTGTTTCCACATTGGGTTTCCACTTAAAAATCCTAGTGTTCATGTGTGATGATGTGTTTCTTATGTGTGATGGTTTATTGTGTTCTTACTACACATGGTTGTTGTTTAATTAAATCCTAATGAAGTGCGTCTAAATTAGTTCAAGTTAAACAAAATATGGATTAATTGAAAAGTTAGTTAACTAGATATATGCTAGTTGTCTGCATAACAATCATGTACATACACAAGTTTTCTTCACTATAATCGCGTCCAAAAATTTGGATAAAAGATGAAAAGTATAAATGAGTTTTAAAATACTCATTCACCTCCCCCCATTGTTTTTCGCAACAACTAATAAAGTAATCATTTACATTCTGCACTAAGAGACACTCTACAACCAAATATAAAGAGTACGTTGTCACATAATATTGCATTTCAAAATAATTGTGATTTTTACATTAACCAATTAAAAAACAAAAATAATAGTAAACAAAAATATGTATTGTTCATACATCAAATCTTCAATTTGGGTATTTAAATTTATATGAAAACTAGTTTTGGAAAAGAAATATATTTGAACTTTCCAACTAAATTATATATATACCTAAAAAAATTATAGCAACTCCCCAAGCTCAAAGCGAATGAATTTTACTTTTCTGTGTCATTGTCATCGTCCTTGGATATCAGTCTCTCAAGTTGAGAAACTCTAAAGCTTAAATCGTTGATTAATTTATCATTTGATTCAACTTTCCTGTAGAGATCTGTCAACACCTTCTGGATTGTATCATTCTCCATTTTTTCTACTGCTGCACGACCCTTCCCTATCCCATCGCCATGGTCATCGCATGCTGCATCACACTGTATGCTTTCACGAGCCTTCCCTATCTCATCGCCATGGTCATCGCATGCTGCATCACACTGTATGATTTCACGACCCTTCCCTATCTCATCGCCATGGTCATCACATGCTGCATCACACTGTATGCTTTCACCGCCTATATGCTGCACTGGTTCATTCGCTGGAGCTGGAACTGGAACTGGAACTGGAACTGTTTCTGAGGAGGAGAGTATGGTTTCACCACCTATATGCTCCGCTTCATTCACTGGAACTGGAACTGTTTCTGAGGAGGAGAGCATGGTTTCACCACCTATATGCTGCGCTTCATTCACTGGAACTGGAACTGTTTCTGAGGAGGAGGAGATATCCAAGCCCTTGAGTTCTTCGCACGTATCCCTTTCGCAATCTGCAGCATGGATCGTGCAATTCTCTTCCTTTTTCCTAACCTCTTCTGTCTGGGGTTGCGTTTCTGATAATTCAGGAGTACCACTGTTTCGGTCAGAGTGAGAATGAGAATCCATTTCAGGGGTATGCTCATGATCTATCTGTTGGCCGCGCCCCTCCATAGTCATAGATTTTCCTGCGATTATGGCATCGAGTGTCTGTTCCAGCTGAAGCAATTGTCGGTATACAGCCTTCCTTGACTCCCGCACAAATGACTTCACACCCTGCACAGAAAGGAGAGCACATATTATTTGGTTAAACATAATGGTAAATGATGTCATCATGTACTAAGTTTAAGGTTTCATGCCCCATTAATTCTTAAAGGCAATCAAAATAAATACCTCAATCGCATCGAGTCTGAGCAGCAGAGACAGGATCTGGTGGTCAAGTTTTCGGGACTCGTACTCATTTCCACGTATCAACTGAGTTTGTGTTGAAAGACGCCTCCCTATTTCATCAGCGTCTGACTTCACTTGCCCTATAATCCTCAGCTTCTCCAGCGGCTTTGAATTCCGAACACAAAACCCTCTGAACGTGGACTGTATTTTCACAGCGGCAACACCCTGGTCCATCCTGGGAGTGGCCACCTTTGCTGCTTTCGTAGACACAGATGGTGATTCGGTGTCTGCATCATAAACGGGAATCGAAACCACCCTCCCCTTTCTACTTGTAGGTGCTTCTGCGTTCTTCTCCTTTGGTAGATAAGCGTTGGTTCTACTTGTAGTTGGCTTGGAAGCAGGACGAGGAGTTTGGCTGTTCGGAGGAAATGAGCGTTTTCTTCTGTTCTCATGGTGCTTGGAAGGAGGAGGAGCAGACTCGCGCCGATAATTTGCGTTTGGTCTGGGATCATTGGGAACCTCGAACGGCCAACCCCACGAGCTCATGTTCTCATGCTTTGGTTGTGGAGGAGTTTGGCTGTTCGGAGGAAATGAGCTGCCTTGGTTCTGCTTTCTTCTTTGTGGAAATGGATGCCTCTCACCTCCAAACACATCAAAGGGGTTGAATTCCATCCTCTACTCACAGCAACAATAATGCCACCGAACTCAACGAAACTCAACAAACACCAAAGGCGGATTGTACTCTCTCTCGCAGACAAAAGACCAAATTGGATTTTTGAACGTTGCGATGTGGATTTTTGAACGTTGCGATGTCGAATTGTAAAAATAACTCCGCTTAATCCAACCGTGGGGCACTACTTATTCATACCACAATGAACGCAGCCTTCTCACGCCGACACGATGGCAATAATATGGATGGATTCCAATAAACCCTTCCAAATTCATTCGTGTTATGGTTATTGTCACTTAGATTTTCCCAATAACATCTTTAGCGATTGCTTTGTTTTTGTGCATCACCCTATGTTTTTTTAGTTGTTTGTAGCGTGATTTTTTTGAAAAATATAAAGGGAAGTTGTTCCCTATATAAAAAGAAGTTGAACAATGTAGATCATATTCTCAAAAAAAAAATTATCTGCTATCTTCAAACTTTTTTCTTCTCTTAATATTATTATAAATTCTCTTAGATCAGTCCCTGTAAACCCTAAAGAGGTGAAAGTCGTATACTCCATCCCATGTTCTTATGCGATTCTTTACATTGGGTAAACTCGTTACTCCATTAACCATATAATCTAAAAACATGCAGCAGATATTATGCACAACCACTCTGGTTCCTCAACTTTAGCTGAACATGTAGTGAAATCCGTAGTGTCTATGTCCATCACTATTTTTCGAGTTGTTTTTGTCAATCACTATATGTTTTTTTAGTTGTTTTTAATGGATTCTTTGAAAGTTTTTCTGGTGAGTTTTTGTGGTCTAATTTCTTTAAAATTTGATAGGAATTTATTGAAATCACAAGTTTGAAGTAACGAGAGTGTCATAGGGGCAGGGGTTTTTGAGGGTGATGAATCCATATATAGAGTCAAAAAACCACCTTAAATAACAACTAGCCTAAAAATTTGATCACATCCTTTTTATTTATTTACTTTATTCTTTGAAAACAAACATGCATATTCCATATTTGAGGGGGATATCTAAATAAACTCATCATTAAATATTATAGTTCTAGAGGATCAAATCACCTTCCTCCTTTTTCAACCAAAATATAAATCTATCCACTTACTCAAAAGGTGTTGTATATCTTGATAACATATGAAATTCATATTAAAACCACCACAATTTTCCATTAATGTCTTGGACTAATAGCCAAATTAAAAATATTATGACACAGAAAAACACAAAGAATTATTCTAGTGATTTAAGCAAAGGACAATATAAGTTTCCTTCATTCCCCTTCTTTTTAGGAACTGAGCCCCTCTCATTTTGTTATGATAACATCAACATGCCTTTTTCCATACCCATGATCACTATAAGAAATACATTCTCAAATTTGATAATGTTCTCTTATTAATTTATTATTAGGGTTGGGTATCCCAAGATCTTTATATTGCTTATCTACCACTACTTTTAACAAAATAGCTCTCATTTGTTGTGTTTGAACATTGAATAAAATCTATTTTACAAATGTTGTGTTTGAGAATTGGATAAAAGCTATTTTACAATTGTTGTGTAGGAGCATTGAATAAAAGCTATTTTTCAAAAGATGGAAAGATTCTTGATAAAAAGTAGGATTCATAACTAGATCTGCATTGACCTAGTGTGTGTTGGCTCTTGTCTTCAAAACACCTCTATGAGCCACAATGGTTAGTTTTCGAGATTTCAATATTTTGTAGAGGCTTGCATTTTTTGCACTTCTATAATTTGCATGACAAGTTCCCAATAATGGAATGAAATGTTCCATTGAAAATGATGCACAATCTCATATTGGCTCTATTTGCACTGATAATTGAAAAGAATACACTTCAAATGAATTTGAAAACTATCTTTGCTAGCATGGGATCAAACATCAAACAACTATGCCTCATAATCCCCAAAAGAACGCAGTAGCTGAAAGAATAAAGGGAAAATATTAAATATGGTCGTTCCATGATGTTTTTGAAGAATGTAAAATTGATGTTTTGGGCTGATGCAATTCTATGTGTTATATATGTAAACAATAGGTGTCCATCTAATGTTATTAGAAAAAGTACTCCTTATGAAATGTGGTATGGCCACATTCCTTCGGTAAAGCATCTTAGGGTCTTTGGTTCCACCTATTACGCCTTCATATCAAAGGAACAAGGAAACAAACTTGGTGCAAGGAGTCGTAAGTGTACTTTTTTCGCCTATTCAAATACCTCCAAAGCATACTCTTCCGAAGTGAACAATTAAAGATACCTTTTACTATATTTTTTTTCCACAGAAAAAAGCCAACTTTCTATTAAAAATAAGGTTACATAGTATATGCAAGCATTTCGAAGAGAATTAAATCCGCAAAAGAAGGGGAGAAGATCTTAGTCGACTGCCAAAACTAGCTCGCTATGTAAAAACGCGCAGCAAGCCAAACCATGAAGGACGACTCCTCCAGAAACACGCGCTTCCCGTGATCAGAATCACGCAGGAAAAAACACAGAGAGATCAATATAAATACATAGACCTCGAGAATCTACAGTGAACACTTGAAGGATTCTCGCACGGCAGAAAAGAAAAGAAGAGAAAGCAGCTTACCGGGCTTCCACGATTAAGGAAAACAACCCAAGAAACCAAAAGAAATTCTACAAAAAGGTATGGTAGCAAAAAAACAAAGCGAACCCAAAAAATTTATGTACAAAAACCAAAGAACTGATGAAACAAAATTTAAACGAAGATGGGCTGTTCGACAGATCGAACCACCCCATTTTCATCCTCCGAGACAGTCCACGACCCCATATAAAGCGCAACACCAGCTTTGGAAAGGCAGTCCGCGTCACAATTTCTTTCCTGAAAGATATGACTGAGAGAGATCTCCATGAAACAACTCGTGAGGCGAGAAACTTATTTAAGCAGGGGAATCAGAGTGAGATTGCTGCAACACTGAGCCCCATTAAACCACTTCACAACATTCATTGAGTCCCCGAAAATCTGAGCTTCTCTCACATTTCTAAGAATAGGACAATAGAGAAGGAGATGTAAGGCTTTCAATTCTTCAAAATTATTGGAGCCCTGTCCCAGACCAATGGAAGCTTTAACAACCTTCTCCTTTGATAAGTGGATAATCAAGCCTGCCCCGCATCGACCATTGATATTTGAGGCCCCATCAAAGTAAGCCCACGTCATAGAATATATGGATTCTTGACAAATAGCTCTGGAAGTAGATAGAGCTTGAGGAATGAGAATAATTTCATAAATGGCAGCTCCTTCTGTGGCGAGTCTTCCAATAGGGAAGACAGAATCCTTAAAGATAACTTGATTCCTAGTTAGCCAAGTCCCCCAGGTGATGACTAACGGAATGGTTCTGTCTCTGTCATTTGAAGATTCATTCCACCACCTCTGGCAAGCATCTAAGAGCCCCTGCCCTTCCCATCTAAAAGGAACATTAATCAATCTTAACATTTCGGCCCATAGGCTGGAATTAAATGGGAAAAAGAGGAATAGATGTTGAACTGATTCAACGCTGTCTTTACACAGGGGGCACCAGCCAGGACCAATCCTTCCTCTTCTTTGAAGAAAATCCCAGGTAGGAACTTTCTGAAACAGGACACACCAAAAGAACAATTTTGATTTAGCTGGCCCTTTTAACTTCCATAGCAACTTAGCCCACCAAGTCGGATTCTCCCATCCTTTTTGAGACATCATCCATTTGTATCCCGGATTTGGAGAATAAAAACCATTCTGAGCAAAGACCCATTTAAGCTCGTCCGGAGGATCAGAGAGCCTGACTAAGGAATTAAGGAGGTCCCTTTTATACCAGTCCCATTCCTCCAGCCATTCATCATTCAAATTTAAATCTCTTCCCTGAAACCACCCTTGACTCCAAATGGTGGAAGCCCGAGGATCAACCACCTGATTTAATGTATAAAGACCCCTATCTTTTAAGGCTGAAACCAACCCCTGAGATAGTGAAAATCTCTCTGAACAACCTATCCAGGGATCTCTGCCCAATCTGATCTGAGTTCTGTCTCCCACACTCCAGGCCAATCCCTTCTCTATGATATTTACAGATGCAACCACTGCTTTCCAAACCACCGAGGAATTTTTGGAGGACTTGTGCGGTAGTCTGATCCAATATAGCGTTTATAGAGGCTCAATATATTTCCTTTTAGCCACAAGGGTCCATAGATTCTCAGTGGAAATGAGTCTCTAGGCTAACTTTGCTGCAAGAGATTGGGAGAAACAAGCGAGGTTTTTAATACCACAACCTCCCCACTCTTTAGGACGAGCTATTTTGTCCCACGCGATCCACAGGGTAACTCTCTCAAACTTGGACCTCGCCCATAGAAATCTGCTGCATAATTTATCAATTGAGTTTAAAATTCCTTTGGGAACCCATGACAGACTAGCCCAGTAGATTGGGATTTCCATGAGAACAGATTTAATTAAAACGAGCCTGCCAGCCATGGAAAGCCACTTATAACTCCAATGTTTTAGTTTGGATTCCAGTTTTGCAAGGATCCAATTCCAATATTTTATCATGTAATTGTTGGGCTTTAGAAAGAACCCCAAATATTTAAAGAAATCCTCCAGCGATTTGACTTCAAAGTTCAGAACTGATTCCACTCTGCGCACCAGCTCTCTAGAAAAACCTGTGCAGGTAAGTGTAGATTTTCTCTCATTTATGCAGAGACCAGTAGACTTTAGAAAAAGGTCCAAGATCCTCTTGAGTGTCCTACAGTCCTCAAGACTACCATTTCTTAAGAGGATAATATCATCCACGAAGAGGAGATGAGTGACCCAGAAATTTTGTGCAACTTCAATTCCTTTGAGAGTCCCCTATCCTTTTGCTTCATGGATCCAGAGACTGATACCATCTGCTGCCAGCAAGAAAAAAAGGGGAGAGAGCGGGCAACCTTGGCAAAGGACACGATCAAGGCTAAAAAAACTAGAGGCTGCACCATTGATCAGGACAACTATGGATGAAGACGAAACACAACTCATAATCCATCTTACAAAATCATATCTGAACCCAAGGTAAGTTAACAAAAGCCTTAGGTACAGCCTGCTGATTCTGTCATAAACCTTAGATAAATCGATTTTCACAACGACCCTTTTTTTTTCCAATTTTTAGGCTGTGAAGCGTTACTTGAGCTACTCCAACAGCTTCATGAATTTGTCTACCATCTAGAAAGCTAAATTGCTCAGGGGAAATGTTTCTAGAAAGGAAGGGTTTTAGCCTGACAGCAATAATTTTAGTGATAATTTTGTAAACACAAGTACACAAAGAAATGGGCCCAAAATCACCGAAAAAAACTGGAAGATCTGATTTGGGTATGAGTGCTAGAAAAGTGGCATTGAAAGGATGATAGATAGAGCCTGAACGTCTGGAGTCTTCCATGACGACCTCTAACTCATCTTCAATGAATTCAAAGAAATGTTGGAAGAATTCGGTAGTCCAGCCATCCGGGCCGGGGCTTTTGTCCCTTTGCATCGATTTGAAGACTCTTTCAACCTCCTCCTTGGATATAGGTGCCATGAGGGAATCATTATCTTCCTCCTATATGAATCTTGGAAAAGGCTGGGAAACCCTAATAACTTCTACAATAGAAACTTCATCTGGAGCTTTGAAGAGATTCTTGAAATAATTGAACCCCAATGAGGCCAAATCTTCGAAAGAACAAGCCATTTCACCATTGTCTTTCTTCATTTCCCAGATTGTATTGGATTTTTTTCTCCCTTTGGCATAATTATGAAAAAAACTTGGAATTTTTGTCCCCTGCCTGCAGCCAGATCGCTCTACTTTTTAAATGGCAGCTTTGCTCCCTGAGCTGAAGAATTCTCCTTCTTTCCATCTCCAACTCTTGAATTCTATTCTGAGACTCTACTGTACCATAACCATTTCCATCTGGGTCTGCAAGGAGGGCAAGTTCAATGATCCAGGTGGATATTGGTGGCCACCTGCCAAGTCCATCTGGATCCCCATCATTGTTTCTTTCAGCATTTTCAGTTTCCTTAATTGTAGCACAACTTACTATTTTTAGCAGTTTTTCGGGTCCTGAACTTCCGGAGCCATTTTGAGGCCCTAAACGACGTTTTTCGGGGATTCCAGGGGCAATGGACATATGTTGCCCGTTCCAACAATGGTAGTTCTCGGATAGATCTTTCTAACGAGCTATCATACGCGTCAAACGGAGATCGTATGCCAAAGTTACGACCCCGGGAAATTGATGTACCAATTTACCCAAAACGGGGCCCACAATTTGGCGTTTCATCTTCTAAGGGTCGGTTTTGGAATGTGAAGGGTTTTCCATTGTTTCTCAATAATAAATAGGCCTTCGAGGCTCATTGTAACACAAGTTCGGAACAGTTCAGAGACATGTAGCCGCACATCTCTTCTCAGAGATAAGCTACCATCGTCTTAGCTGGTTTATTTCCAATTCTGGTTGTAAGCATATTTTAGTATTTTCCATTAATGAAATGAAGTGTTATTTCCACTGCATCTCTTTATTTATGGTTATCGCATCTCTGTATTTATGGTTATCTCTGTAATCTATTGCGTTCCTGTTTAAATCCGGATCAGAATGATCCGAATGGAAAATGGCATCAACCCATGGTACTCATCCACCCATATTATTCATCAACCCATGGAATTTACCCATGGTATTGTAAATGGCATCCACCCATGGTATTGTGACAATCCGGATCAGAACAATGTTTGGATATTGACTTTCCAATTAACATAATTGGTGCCATCCAAGTTATTGGCCTCATTCTAATATGTCTTTGCAATGCATTCGATATTCTTTAAAAAAAAACAAAACAAAAACAAACTTCAATAATACCTTGCATGAACACCTCCAACAGCTCCAAATATATATTTACAATGCTCATATATTAGAATGCTTGAGAGGATAATTTTTTTTAATAGGACTCAATTATGAAGAACTTCTCATAATTATCAATTCAATGTATCAAAAATATAAATCCCCTTTTTATCCCCTTTTTAAAAAATATATGGGCACCTCAAAAAAAATCAAAGCCCTTTTTAAAAAACCTTCAAGCAAGATATGAAAGCCCTTTCGATTAAAAACATGTCCTGCCTTTTCTCTTAATCATCGGTGCACTTTTAGATAGAGGAAAAGGGCATTGCAATGAAAGATATTGCAATCTCTTAAATTCACTATTGTTAGAGCACCTTTTGCATAGGAGTTCTTGATTGTTCCCATATAGTCGAACTTTCCTGGGCACAACTTCCTCACATTTCACAGTGTTGATTGAACACTACTTCTCCTCATTGCTATTCCATGCTAATATTTCTTCGTTGGATCCTCCTTTTTTGCTAGTTCCTCCACGGTACTGCAACATTGTTTTTTGTTGACTACCATAAGCATGCCTTACTACAACATTGTTTGTTGTTGACTCCCATGCGCATGTTTCACTTGGTCTGTGAGTTCTGGTTGCACTTCACAATGCAATCATTGAATATGTTGAGCTCCACAATAGAAAAAAGCTTGCAGGGTCACGTTCAACTTTCTACGCTCGCCACACCATTGTTGTACTCCTCATCCCACTGCTTCAACGCTATCAATTGTGCTACAATGTTTCCTCCGCTCCAATCGCTTCGGTCACAAACAATCAACTTACCAAGCTCAACTTTTAACTACTAAGTTGCAGTATCCTTCAGTATGGGTTAGACAAACGTTTCCTCTCCGTTGTCACTATCTCCTCTACGCCTATATCACAATATGCTTTACTCTGATACCAACTCAAAGAAAGATAGAATTGGATTCGTGAATTGGATTTGTGAATGAAGCACTCAAGTGAGGAGCATGTGAGGTTGCCACAACACTGTTTTCATTGATTAAAACAATCACATGTATACAAATATAAAAAAATATATGATTTAAATATACACAAATTTTTTCCATTATTTCTAAGTCTTAATCCATGAAATTATAAAACTAAAGACCTAACCAAACAAATTTTCTCCATTATTTCTAATTCTTAATCCATCCAATTATAGAACTAAGACCTAACACACATATAAACCTTCCAATTTATATACACAATTAATAAGTTACAAGTAAACCAATTATAAACACATGATGTGTATTATAAACATGTTTATTAGAAATAGCAATTCAATAACAATTAAAATGCTTCATAAACGAACGATTCCCCATCATTCTAGTGACTCCTCTTGAAATTTAAATGCATGGAAGATACAATTACATCAAAAAATTAATGGATACATAATATTATTCATATATATTATAACTGTTAGTTTCAGTATTTGCAGCCTTCCACTAGTTATCAAAATATGCTATTATAAAGTGGTCTTGGGGTGTCAAAGTCAAAATTTTGTCATTTCAGTGAGTCTTCAAGTAAAATTTGGTCACTAGGTATTAGGTCTAGGATTGTTTCCACTTCTTCGAAAGTTTTTCAAATATTGGTCCATGTCATCATTCAGCTGAGTGTACCATCATTCGAAGAGTTGTCACCATTATTTCACATTCCAATGGGTCATTTTACACCTTGTTTGTGCTTCAATTGTGCTTAGGTAAGGATCATTTCCCTCTCCTGGGGTTTTGAAGGTAATTTTTCTTGGATGGTCAAATCATCAACAAAACTTGTATCTTGATGCTCATACACCTTTCCCTACCCTTAAAGTACCTTATTAAACACTTCCCATCACTGATATCCCTCAAATTCATCATTTTCCCACAAACCCTAGCTTATTGCTACAACTTGACACTTTTCTAGGTTAGGCCTGTGTTTTTCCCTTTGGAACCCTTCCCCTCACTCGATCCTTGAAATTCCACTCTCCCCTATTTCCTAACATCCCTCCCTACTTCCCAAAATTTTATCAAGAAATTAGAAGCCCCTCATCCCTTTCATCTCCCTTCATTTCTACAAATCCCCTATTCCACACAACGGGATAGGTTTTATTCAGATGATGTTTCTGAGCAAGAAAATATGAATTTGACAAAAGTGAGAGAGGTTTTTGTCCATAAAAGACCAAGGAAGAAAAATCTCCTTCACGTTTTACACAGGTCTCATGGTTTGGGAGAAATTTCCAAACAATAATTTGCCACAGGAGAGTTGTTTCACTTCTATAGTGACCTTGGGAAAATCAAGTTTTCTCCTAGCTAGAGTGACCAAATGACTTACTCGATGAGTCAATTGATAATTAGACACAGAGAGATTTCTAGTGAGCTATCATGGGATCAATTTGGAGTTTAGAAAGACCTCCTAAAGTTGACTGAAACGTCACTCTGCATTTTGGCAGCCTCATTCTCCACATTTTGACTAGTCTTGGGAGATTGAGCGTTTGATAGGGAAAATGAGCTCCAAATTGAAAAATACATGTTATGGAATGTAGACTCGACAAGCTTTCCAACAAGCTATCCCACGCCCAATTTGGACACTAGGAAGGCCTCCAAAAGTGGCTTGCAAAAAGTGTTGTGTGCTCAGAAGGTGGTGTTGTGCGTTGAGGCCGGCGCTGCACGTTTGGCAAAATTTCGCAGTGTTGTTTTACACTGGCACTGCACGTTGAGGCTGGCACTGCACATCTGTGCATATGCGCTGCGCATTGAGGAGAAGGGTCTTAAAGCCCTCAAAACTTTAAGAAACCTCCAAATTTCTCTCTCTTACCCTCATTGCATGTAAGTTGACCTCCTTTACCTCATTTTTGGTTTGCATATCAACATCATAAAAATCATTCTCAATACTAAAAGAAAAACCCTAGTTTCACTCCATATCATCCTAAAAACCCTAAACCCCTTTCTTTGTCGCCATCACCTATCATTAAAACTTCTAACTTTTCTCTACATCATCTATTTCCCCTCATTATATCCTCGCATCCTAAAACCCCCCTCCCTCACTCCCATAATTCACATCTTACCCTTCATTGTCCAATCTACCCGAATACATCCATTCACTCTTAAAACACTCCCACTCATTCCCTTTATCCCTTTCTAGGAGTGTGCCACCAAAAAAACCTTGAAAACATGGATAGATAAGACCATGACTATGAGGAGGAAAGGGACTTTGACTTGGAAAAACATGATGAGCCTGAGCAGCATGACATTGAGATCATTGACTTAGAGGCTCAAGAGGGGGAGACAATAAAAGTCATCATCATACAAGAAAATGAGGCTCAAGTGCAGGCTCTGATGGATAATTTAGAGAAGGCCAAGTATATGATCACATACGTAGAGCAGGAAAACAAACAGTTGAGTGACAAACAAGTCCTCATGGAGCTGGAAGTGCTCAAGGCAAAACGACAAAGTGACAAAGAAACACAAGTCACTTTGACCCCTATTGAGCAAGAGATAGAAGAGGATAGAGAAACTTGGCTTGAGAGAGTCAACCTAAACCGTGAGAAACTACTACAGAAGGCCAACAGAGATAATCAGATGCTCAGACACATGGCATATCATTACAGGACTCGCAATAGGATTTGCAACATAAGAATCAAGAAGATGAAAGTTAGGTTAAGGAGGGCCTTGAAGGGAAGAAAAGAGGAGGATAGACTTAGAATGTTGGCTGCAACTTCCTTGACACATCAGAGCATATGATGGTGAGGCTTCACACAAATTTTCTGGAAATTCTGAGCAAATTTTAACATTTGCAATTTTTGGAAATTTGACACACAGAAAAATGGCCTAGACGCGCAGCACCACCGGCGCTACACTTTTCCTAGGGGCACCCAATGGACAAATGGCTTGAATTTTTGGATTTGAGGTAGTGAGGACATGCACCCTAGCAATTTTCAAAGTTTTGGGAGCAGAACTGGGCCACCAAAAGGTCAAAAAACATCCTAAAAATGACCTTTTTGCCACTTTTTGGGCACACAAAGGCAGTCTTAGGAGAATCAAGGTTCGAGTGGTCAAATGAGCTCCAAATGCAGAAATTCTAGGTGTTTGGAAAGTATCCTTGAAGAAATTTCTAATGAGCTATCATGATCTCAATTTGGATGCAGGGAAGGTCTTCACAAGGGACCTGAAAGTGGTGTTGCGCATTGAAACATTGGCGTTGTGCGTAGATCAAATTTTTCTCAGGATGTCTATTTTTCCCGTTTTTTACTATGATCGTGGATTCTCTCTCATGGTGGATGATTTAATATCGTAAATGATGGCATCGCTTGTAAATATGATGGTTAAAAAGTTTTAGAGGGTAGATTAATTTCTTTAGGAGTTAGTTTGAAGTCAAATGAATCAGTTTTTCACTTTTAGGGGCAAGTTGTTGATGATGCCTATATTCCTGCTCCTTGTTTAGTATCAGTTAAATAAGCTCCTCATCTTAGGGATTCAACCCTTGAAGATGGGAGGAGGTTAAATGCTTGTCTATATCTTCTTCTTCCTTCTCTTTGTGAGAGGTTGGACTCAGTTGGATGCTTAGAGCTTGATTGTACATCATTGTTCGTAGTTTGGCAAGGAGATTAATAAGATTTGAAGCTATTTTTATGGGATCCCTATGGTATGGAGCTTTAGTACAATTTCTTCTTTTGTGATCATTTGTTTACATGTTTCATGTATGTCATCATTCATTTCATTGCTTCTAGTTGAATGTTTTCAAGTTTGATAGGTAGAATCCATCGTATCAATGCTCTGCCTTGGGAAATCATTCAATATTTCATGTTTTCTACTGTTTAAGAAGGATCCATGATTGTAGCATACCCTTCTTAGCTCCTCACCAGTCTTAAACACCTCACATCATCAAGCCTAAAGTCCTAAATCCTATGCCTACCTTGCCCCATAGAACACCCTGCATTTCTGACATAATTTCCCAGACCTAAAATTGTCGAGGTCCTCCCGATCTGGCAAAACACCAACAAAATTCAATCAAAACTTTCGAGCTACTATACCTAGCCTAGAATGCTTTACCTAATTCAGTCATTTTGACTGAGATACTTATGGAGATAGCCCTCTCCAGGCCTAGTAGGGCTAGCTACCTTGCTAAGCTTGATTTGTGGTTACCCTGGCATTGCCTCCCTTCAACCTAAGGTCAATCTAGGTGATAACATAGTGGTGACCATACTAAGGAACGTAGTTTTATGTTCCTCAGTAAAATGTATCAAGTTCAGATATTATTGTTGATGGTGGACAACAATCAGACACTAGAAGGTTGAAATCATTCACCTGGCAACTCCAAATCAGTTTCGAGATCAGATCCAAGGACTCCAGTGGAGGATGAACCTGACTAGCAGAAACATGAAAGGACAATATGGAAAGATCAGGTATTCAAGTTGGAATTTCATCCAAGACATTACATTCTTTGTTATAAATTATTTCTTCTCATTTCCCGAGAATGTCAAGAAGGCTTTACAAAGTATGTTGTATTTGAGAAAATATCCTAGACTTGCATGTGATTCTTTCCCTTTGAAGATTGTGAATACAAAATATTCGCATGCCTTTGATCTTGATCAAGACCCTTCTTCCAAATCTTATGATGACTGTCTTCAAACTGATGAGCCTCAAGAGAGCAAGAATAATTCTACAACTTCCGTATATACACCTATACCTTGAAAAATTCTGGATAGATACAAGCCTCTGATTTTACCTCCTATATCCCATGCTTTTCCTAAAAGTCATTACCTATATCTACCAATATTTTATGGTGAATGTGATAACATCACTACTAAGAGACATGTACTAAACTTTGAGTCTTTCCTTGACCTTTTTGAAGTTGATGAAGAGGATGTCAATATTAGGCTTTTTGCTATTTCTTTGTAAGGAAAAGTCAAGAGTTGGTTCAAAACCATACCTGATGTGAGCAGCTCATATTTCCAACAGTTCGTCAAAGTTTTCATTGACAAGTGGGTGGTTAGAAAGAATCCTTTCTTGATTCTAGAAGAGTATAACCAGCTAAGAAGACTGCCAAGGGAGACAATACAACAATTTTCTGCTAGGTTTAACCAAGTCTATTTTTCGATGCCTACTAATATAAGGCCTCCTCCTGGATCCACTCTCTTACACTACCTAGAAGCCTTTGATCCAGAAATGGAGTTTTAGCTGAGAGAAAGGAACATTGAAACATCTAAAGAGATGCAAAACAATGCAGTCGATGTAGAGGCTAATTTGCTAATCAGAAGGGAAAAGTTGAAGGAAGAAGAGAGGAAGAACATAGATCCAGAGGAATTGACATCTTGTAAAGCTCAACATTTTGGTAAGTGTAGTGGAAGAGGTGATGCAAAATATCACCACAAGGAATGAGTATGATGTTCAAGACCATGGCTCGCTCACTGAAGAAGGACAAGTGGCTGATCCAAAACATTTTCTTTTTTATCCAAGTTTTCATAGATCTGATAATGATTGTTTTATCGATCATCTTAGAGAAGAGAGATCTGTTGATATGACATGTATGCTTGATGATGTGCTTTATACTGATGATTTTCCTAAGTTTGATCAGTATGATGATGATTATGTTCTCCAAACAGAAGCTAATCTTGTAGACAAATCAGTAACTAGTTTGTGGAAGGAGGAAGCTCACTTTCAACAGCTCAAAGACAGTGATTAGCTGATGCATATCAGTTATGGAAGTGAGGAGGAAAGTGCAGCAAATTTTGAAGTAAGTGAAGTTTCTTTGCCTCTTTGTTTTACTTCGTTTCAGTTCATTAGAGACAACTTTTGTGCAATCAAAAATCAACCATCGATAAGTTTTGATCTACACATCTAGAGGGCAATGAAATCCTTGTTCAAGACTTCTCATATATGGATTTGTAGCCCCCGGATAACATTGAATGTCAGGTTGCAGATGAATACTTGGAAGTTGGAACGTATGATCAAATGATGCAAGATGATTCTGTACCATTATGTTTTGAATCATTTAAGTTTTTGAATGTAACTTTGCATAGCATATCTTAAAATGAGCAACCTGTAGAAAATCATGCACTCTCATTGGAACCAATAGAAAATGGGTTGCAACAGCCTTTTCAAGCTTTTCACGATTCAATAGTTGGTGTGTTGGATGATGTCTACAGTCAAAGTCCTTCTCCATTAGCTAACTATGAGCTTGAAAAAAGTATTGATACAAACTTGATCTGATAGCTAGTTTCTTTGTCATTTTCAGCAGGAGTCTCGTCACAAATATCAGATGAAAGTTTGCATTAAGGAGAAGAAAAGTAATCCATTGGATGAGCTAAGTCCCAGTGCACATGAATTTCAATATCCTTATGCAGTATTTTTGGAGTCAGAAAAAGAATCCATATTACTCAATCTGGGAAAATTTGGATCTGGTTACAAGTTTTCATGGGAGTTTCATTTCAGTAGTTCTCTCTTCTTGCTCATAAACAAGAACTTGCGGAGAATTCAAACAACAACCAGAATGCTTACTTGGTTGCACTGGTTATTTCATTTCACTTGATCAAGTGATGAATGGAACAATTAGAGTAGGTTTTATTGAATAAGCTCCATTTTGAGCATATTTTCCAATTTGTCAGTTGTGTTTTAGTATTGAGTCAGTTTCTAGTTGAGTAAAGGTCAGTTTGTGTCTTTGAGTCATCAATATTCAATCATGTAATTTCAGATGGATTTTTTATTTACTTCACGCCCAATGGATAAGGCTACTTGATGTATAGTGTTCTTAGCACCTCCAAGGAGCTACCATCCCTAATGGAGCCAATGTTAGTGTCGGTATTTGCAGCCTTCCACCAGTGATCAAAATATGCTCTCATAAAGTGATCTTAGGGTGTCAAAGTCAAAATTTTGTCATTTCAGTGAGTCTTCAAGTAAAATTTGGTTGCTACATATTAGGTCTGGGATTGTTTTCACTCCTTCTAAAGTTTTCCAAATATTGGTTAATGTCACAATTTGGCTGAGTGTACCATCATTCAAAGGGTTGTCATCATTATTTCTTGTTTCAATGTGTCATTTTACACCTGCCTTGTGCTTCAGTTGTGCTTAGGTAAGGCTCATTTCCCTCTCTTAGGGTTTTTAAGGTAATTTTTATTAGATGGTCAAATCATCAACAAAACTTGTATCCTGATGCTCATACACCTTCCCCTACCCTTAAAGTACCTTCTTAAACACTTCCCATTAATGATATCCCTCAAATTCATCATTTTCCCAAAAACCCTAGCTTATTGCTACAATTTGACACTTTTCTAGGTTAGGCCTATGTTTTTTCCTCTTGGACCCCTTCCCCTCGCTCAATCCTTGAAATTCCACTTTCCCCTATTTTCTAACATCCCTCCCTACTTCCAAAAATTTTCTCAAGAAATTAGAAGCCCCTCATCCCGTTCATCTCCCTTCATTTCTACAAATCCCCTATTCCAGACATCAGGATGGGTTTTATTCAAATGATGTTTCTGAGCATGAAAAGATGAATTTGACAAAAGAGAGAGAGTTTTTTGTCCATAATAGACCCAAGAAGAAACATCTCCTTGATTTTTTACATAGCTCTCATGGTTTGGGAGAAATGTCCAAACAATAATTTGCCATAGGAGACCTTGGGAAAATCAATTTTTCTCCTAGTTGGAGTAACCAAATGACTTTCTAGATGAGTCAACTGATAACTAGACATAGAGATATTTCCAATGAGCTATCAAGAGATCAATTTGGAGCTGAGGAAGATCTCCTGAAGTTGACTGAAACAATACTCTGCATTTTGGTAGCCTCATTCTTCACATTTTGACCAGTCTTGGGAGATTGAGCCTTTTACAAGGTAAATGAGCTCCAAATTGAACAATACAAGATGTTTTAGAATGTAACTCAACAAACTTTCCAACAAGCTATCCCACGCCAAATTTGGACACCAGGAAGGCCTCCAAAAGTGGTCTACAAAAAGCATTGCATGTTTAGGAGGTGGCGCTACGCATTGAGGCTGGCGCTGCGCGTTTGGAAAAATTTCATAGTGTTATTTTACACTAGCATTGTGCATTGAGGCCAGTGATGCGTGTCTCTGCACCAACACTGTGCGTTGAGGAGAAGGGTTTTAAAGCCCTCAAAACTTCAAAAAACCTCCAAATTTATCTCTCTTACCCTCATTGAAAGTAAGCTGACCTCCTTTGCCTAATTTTTGGTTTGCATATCAACATCATAAGCATCATTCTCAATACTAAAAATCAAACCCTAGTTTCACTCCATATCATCCTAAAAACCATAAACCCCTTTGTTTGTCCCCATCACCTATCATTAAAACTTAAAACATTTCTTTACATCATCCATATCCCCTCATTATAGCCTCTCATCCTAAAACCCCCCTCCCTCACTCTCATAATTCACATCTTACCCTTCATTATCCAATCTACCCTAGTACATCCCTTCACTCCTAAGAGACTCCCACTCATTCCCTTTATCCCTTTCTAGGAGTGTGCCACCAAAAAAACCTTGCAAACATGGATAGAGAAGACCATGACTATGAGGAGGAAAGGGACTTTGACTTGGTAGAACATGATGAGCCTGAGCAGCATGACATTGAGATCATTGACTTAGAGGCTCGGGAGAGGGAGACAATAAAAGACATCATCACATAGGAAAAGGAGGCTCAAGTGCACGCTCTGATGGACAAGTTAGGGAAGGCCAAGTATTTCATCACATACTAAGTGACAAAGAAACACAAGTGACTTTAACCCCTATTGCGCAGGAGATAGAAGAGGATAGAGAAACTTTGCTTGAGAGAGTCAACCTACACATTGAGAAGCTGCTACAAAGGGCAACATAAGAATCAAGAAGATGAAAGCTAGGTTAAGACGGGCCTTGAAGGGCAAGAAATAGGTGGATAGACATAGAATGTTGGCTAAGGCTTCCTTGAATCATCAGAGCATATGATGCTGAGGCTTCACACAAATTTTGCGGAAATTTTGAGTAAATTTTAACATTTGCAATTTTTGGAAATTTGACACACAGAAAAATGGCTTGGTGGCGCTGCACTTTTCGTAGGGGCACCCAATGGACAAATGGCTTACATTTTCAGATTCAGGGTAGTGAGTTCATGCACCCTAGCAAGTTTCAAAGTTTTTGGAGTAGAAATCGGCCACCAAAAGGTCATAAAACATCCTAAAAATGACCTTTCTGCCACTTTTTGGACACACAGAAGCAACCTTGGGAGAATCAACTTTTGAGCGGTTAAATGAGCTTCAAATGTCAAAATTCTAGGTGTTCTAGAACATAGAGTTGACAACCTTTCGAATGAGCTATCATGGGCTCAATGTTTATGTTTGGAAGGCCTTCAAAAGGGACCTAAAAGTGGCAATGCGTGTTGAGCCAGTGGCGCTACTCATAGAGCAAAGTTTGCTCAGGATGATTTACTATTGTAAATGATGTCATGCCTTGTAAATATGATGGTTAAAATGTTGTAGAGGGTAGATTCATTGCTTTAGGAGTTAGTTTGAAGGAAAATGAATCATTTTTTCACTTTTAGAGGCAAGTTGTTGATGATGCCTATATTCTTGCTCCTTGTTTAGTATCAGTTAGATCGGCTCCTCATCTTAGGGATTCAACCCGTGAAGATGGGAGGAGGTTGAATGCTTGTCTATATCTTCTTCTTCTTTCTCTTTGTGAGAGGTTGGACTCATTTGGATGCTTAGAGCTTGATTGTACATAATTGTAAGCAATTTGGCAAGGAGGTTAATAAGATGAAGCTATTTTTATGGGATCCCCGTGGTATGGAATTTCAGTACAGTTTATTCTTTTGGGATCATTTGTTTACATGTTTTATGTATGTCATCATTCATTTCATTGCTTCTAGTTGAATGTTTTCAAGTTTGATAGGTAGAATCCATTGTATTAGTGCTCTTCCTTGAAAAATCATTCAATATTTCATGTTTTCTACTATTTAAGAAGCATCCATGATTGTCACATGCCCTTCTTAACTACTCACCGGTCTTAAACACCTCACATCATCAAGTCTAAAGTGCTAAATCGTATGCCTACTTTGCCCCATAGAACACCCTGCATTTCTGACCTAATTTCCCAGACCTAAAACTATACAGCTCCTCCTGATCCAGCAAAACACCAAAAAAAATCAATCAAAACTTTCGAGCTACTATACCTAGCCTAAAATCCTTTACCTGATCTAGACATTTTGACTGAGACCCTTGCAGAGAGAGACCTCTCCCAGCCTAGTTGGGCTAGCTACTTGGCTAAGCTTGGTTTGTGGTTACCCTAGCATTGCCTTCCTTCAGCCTGAGGTCAATCTAGGTGATAACAATAATTATAAATGAAATTTTAATATTTTATAAAATTAAAAAAATGCATTCCATCCATTTTTTTGTACAACAATGTTCAACTGAAATAGATTTGTGGAAAAGTCAACAAGAATCATTGAATTGGTTGATAATTCTCTCCTTTGGGTTAGAAAGTTGAATGCAAGTTCTCTAGTCCTTAATGTGAGAACGTCATTTCTATTGAGATTAATATTACGATTGTTCCAAAGGTTAATATTAATATTAGTTATATTAATCATCAGAATAATATTAGTATTAGTAATATTAATATTAATATTAGTATTATTAATATTAATGTTAATATGGTATCATGATTTTTTTATTAATAATATTATTGTTGTTGTTATTGAAGTTAGGTACTTTGCATTATATAAAATGAAGATTACATAAATCAATAAATATGTTATTAGTCTGTTCGAAGGGAAACTAGATTGACAACATAAGCTCAAAGTATCGAGGTTGCTAAGATCTCATCTAACTAGAAAATCTTGTAAATAGGAACTTCTAAAAATAGGTTAGTTATGCCAAACCTTGACATATATCAATGTTGTGAGAAGGAAAAAAGGACTACTAGTTTTGTAAGGAAAAAAAGAGTGATTCACAACAACTACTGGGAAAAATCTCCAAGCATCCATGTTGGATGGTCACGAACATCATTCTAGGAGAAGGAGATGTTGGTTGATCTCCTAGTTAGAATTGTTACCTTGTGGTTAATATTGTCATTTTCTCCTCTAACTCTATCAATCTAATGGAATTCTCTTATTGATTCCTCATATACCTCATGTGTCACCTGTAGTATTCAAACTTCATTTAACTTTATGCCGTGATTAATGAATTGATGGGAATATATGCAATGTATCAAGTATAGTGGAAGACACAACACCATTTTGTGTGAGCTCGAATCATATCAAGGCAAGGGGAATGCCCACTCCTGAGCATCCTCATTGGGATTGCATTTTTAATATTAATATTAATATAATACTAATATTATTTTATATAATTTGAAACATAGTACTCTATCAAATTATATGAATGTGAGTTAATGTTACATGTAATATTCCAAGCCTTCTTGAAAATTTATCCTTAACAAATATCATTTTTAATTTTAAAAAACAATTTTTTGTCATTTTAAATTAATAGTAATCTAATTAACTCAAAAGGTACAAACTTCCACATGTATTGATCCATAAAAGTACTAAAATAATTATTAACCATTATAGAAGACAACAACTAGTAAAATAATTAAGATGATAAAGAATATGAAACAACAATCATAAACATATTAAACATTATTTATCATGTTAAATTTGTTAAACATACATATTAAATATTACCATTAAATATTAACATTAACATACATCGTAAACATATTTAACATTATTTATCATGTTAAAAGACGTTAAACATTATTGATACTAAATTGTTGGATCAGGTGCACAATAAAATTAAATAAACACAGAATTAACAGAGCAGAAGATCAAACACATAGAACATAGTTATTAACGTGGTTCACCCAACCAATCTGGGCTACGTCCACCAAACATAGGCATCAGGAATATATTAATCAAAATTTGGAGATTACATCAATGAAACTCTCACTCTCTCTCCCAGCTATCCGTATGATAACCTATTTTATAGTAGAGAGAATTTAACTGCTCTCACATCAAATTTAGGATGCATTAATTTTCTCCCAACAACCTGGAGATAATCCAGCAACAAATTTTCTATTGTTGTCACTTACAGAGATTTCTGCCTATTTTAGTTCAAACAGAAAATCTCAACAATCTCCACCTTGACAACAATTCGCCTGATGCCCTATTATTATTATTTTATCTTTTCTGCAAGCCAAGAGAAGCCAAACACCAGCGTAGCTTCTCCAACAAAACTGGTTT
>APFE031713331.1:202288-229166 GCA_000404065.3 Pinus taeda | reverse complement strand
CCTTTGTTTTTACTCAGACAAAACTGCCTATGCCTTTTAAAAAACAATCTACCCTTTGCACTTCACAAAAAAAAAAAATCTTGTTTGCTCTCAAATTTTTTTTTTCTTGTTTACTCTTCACAAAAAAAATTTGCCTCTGCCTTTGAAAAACAAACTGGGCCTTTTTTTTTATTTGCACTTCACAAACAAAAAAATGTTCTTGTTTGCCTTTCAAAAAAAAAAAATTCTTGTTTGCACCAAAAAAAATTTCCCCCTCATATTCCTGGCATCATCAATTCATTATCCAAAATGGTAATTAAGAGGTCTTTTAAAAAAAAAAAATCGTTAAAACCGTATACCATTCAGAACCATATGCAATTGATTTTAAACAGCACCAAATCAAACTATTCAATTCATTCAAATAACCAGAAGTCCTACTCATATAAAGCGAGCCATCCAGCAAACTTCTGAAAAACTCGCAAAGGAAACAACGCCCAAATTCAGGCTGGAGATTCCTTTATATACACAGAGAAAAAACAACCCACTGTGACAAATTAGGCGACAATTAACCTCTCTTGACAGATCTGGACTACCTGACGCTCTTCATCTCTGGATCGGAGCTAAGCAAGCCCTCGGCATCGGTGCGCTTTCAGGCATTTACTATAAATTGCAACGCTTCCTGGCTGCTTATCACACTTCCCACTCGTCATTCTTTCCGTGAGAAATAGTAAAGGAGCATTGTTCGTTGATCCAACAATTTATAGTAAATACGCTCCAGCAATATTTAAAAAATATGCTCCAGCAATATTTAAAAAAAAAAAATACGCACCAGCCGATGCCAATTTCAGACTCCACACACAGCAGATATATATAAAACAAATGGTTTATTGAAACAACGCAGCACCACTCAGATTCAAATTCAAAAGCGATTTAATCTTGTTTCCACAGCAATTTTAAACAGCCGCACCAACGATTTTGATTTAGGTTCCTCTCAGTTTAAATATGCAGCGTACCAGCAATAAATCAAACATACCGTTCTCAAAACATGACTTTATGAAACAAGCTCCAACACACACGCACTAACAGTTCCACCAGCGCTCCAGCACCAGACGGTCTCCACGCAGCTATAGATCTTTGCTCAGCACTCGATCAACGCGCAGCAGCAAACATCCACGCACCAGCACTAATCCATGACCCGCGCTCAGCTGTGCTCCAACATCGCTCTGATACCAATTGTTGGATTAGGTGCACAATAAAATTAAATAAACACAGAATTAACACAGCAGAAGATCAAACACATAGAACACAGTTATTAACGTGGTTCACCCAACCAATCTGGGCTACGTCCACCAAACATAGGCATCAGGAATATATTAATCAAAATTTGGAGATTACATCAATGAAACTCTTACTCTCTCTCCCAGCTATTCGTATGACAACCTATTTTATAGTAGAGAGAATCTAACTACTCTCACATCAAATTTAGGATGCATTAATTTGCTCCCAACAACCTGGAGATAATCCAGCAACAGATTTCCTATTGTTGTCACCTACAGAAATTTCTGCCTATTTTAGTTCAAACAGAAAATCTCAACATAAATAAAAACTAATATTAAAATAAAAGAAAGTGCAATTTTTATGTGAAAGTTGCATGAAAACGTGAAAGAGGAAATATTGCATTAACGCCCTTTCATATAAATAGTTTGAGATTAAAATTCTATACTATAGTATCTAATAATGATACTATTATTATATTATTACCTCAAATGGAACGTGATTCAAAAAATGTTTGTTGCACTATTACATTACAAAACTAACAATGTGGTTGACACTAAAAAAATGTTACAAAATTTTAAGATAACAAATAATAATGATATTATTATAATATTATTATATTATTACCTCAGATGGAACGTGATTGAAAAAATGTTTCGTTTCTTGCAATATCATATTACAAAACTAACATTGAAATGTGGTTGCACACTAAAAAAATGTTACGAAATTTTTATGATAAAAAATTCTGGGATAATATGATGATAAAAACTAATGCTTTATAGTGATAAGAAACTAGGAATTGAATTTTGATGAGAAAAACTTATCATCAAAATGTTACATTACAAAACTAATATCGCAATTTCATTGTGAAAAGAAAATTATGTCAAACTCTTATGAGAATAAATGTTACCGAAATTTGATGAAAAACACTAATGTGATGTGGCAACAAATCAAACAACATCAAAATTACAACCAACAAAAATAATAGACATTACCTTTTATCATCATTACACATCATCATAATGTGGTTTTGTGAATAAAATGATGAAAGCATGCAATGGAAAAAAAATTTCCATGGTGCCTTATGTTTAGGAAATATGTTTGTCATAATGTGACATTACAAAACTAACTATGTAATGTGGTATATAAAAATATTTTTGAAATGGTTATGAAAATAAACACTTGGTAAATGCAATGAAAATATATAGCATCACTTTGTGTCAAATGAATTGAGACAAAGAAACTATTGTCACATTGAGACTAAGATTCTTTGACATTGTAATGGTATATAAGTTTATCCAACATCACAATCTTACATTACAATGCAATTTATCCAATGTTGCGATGTGACAAACATTGTCACAATGTGAGGTTACAAAACTAATAAACAATGTATCCAACAATGAGACATTCTTGCAATTTATGGAATGCCTTAATGTGGCAAACATTGTCACATGTGACTTTACAAAATTAATAATGTAATGGGTTGTGTAAACAAATTATGTCAAACTACCATTAAAATAAATTCTTGAACAATTTGATGAAAAAAACTAGCATCAGATTATTACAAATGAACTAACATTACAAAATAAAACAACATCACATTGAGATAAATATGTTTTCACGTAAAAATGATGTAAAATTTATCCAATATTGCATTGTAGCAAACATTATCTGATGTCGTAAGGAGTCAAACATAGCGCAACATAAAAATGTTGCAAAGATAGTCCAACCATAGTCAACTATGGTGAAACATGGGCATCCATGGTCAATCATAAACAACAATATTCAACCACAAAGAACACATACAACCAATGTCTACCATGGTGACCATGGTAAATCCATGGTCAACCATAGTCAATATGCCCAACCATGTGCGACAATGATAGAAATGATCAAACATAGTGAAGCATGTTCAACTATTCTCACCATGGTTGACCATGGTAATTGTGGTCAACCATGGTTCTCGATGGTCAACAAAGTTTAGCCATTTTAAAACAAGGTCAACCATAATCAACAATAATAATTGAAGGTTGACCATGATCTATCATATTTATCCTTGGCGAACAACGATAATTATAACATACAATAATCGACCAAGGTCAAACACAGGCTTCCATGATCAACAACAATCCACCCTCTTGAACCACTAATGTAACCATTTTTGTATTATTAATGTAACATTGACATCAAAATTACCATAATATCAACCATGACGAACATTAATGTAACAATGTAACAAATGTCAACATTAATGTTACATTATTACATCAATGTCACATAAATACATTGTCATATTTATGGTTGACCATGGTAAACCATGATAAAAAATAGTTGACAATAGTATCTATAATTATACATTAATAACCTTGTTCACTATGAATAAATCTTAGGTGACCATGGTCAAGTGAGCTCAATGATGTGCAAACATGCTCACCATGGCCAAACATGGACAACACGTTCAACCATGTTCAAACCATTTCAACTATAGTCAACCATGGTCGCTATGGCCATACATACTTTACTTGGTTAACCATGGTTAGCTATGTTTGACCATGGTTTAATAGGTCAAAATTTCCATCCATTATCAATCATAAACATCCATACTCAATATCATCAAACACACTATATTTGTTTGAAGGATGCTTGGCAATGGTTAATATGGCCATCATAATCAACCATGATTAGTCATATTCAACCATAGCCCACATATGAAACCATAATCATCTATAGTTAAACGTTGACAACCATTGTCAAACATATTCTCCATAGTCACCCATAGTTGATAATTGTCAACTTTTCCTAACAAGTGCAACCATCCTTAAACAAGCTCAACCTTGGTCAAATATGGTCACCAAGCTCTACATTAGTTGGTCACATTCAAGCATAGTCAAGCCAATTAAACAATGGTCAACCATGGTAACCATGGTCATCCATGCCCAACTATGGTTACACTTCATCCACCATGATCTATTCTCTTCATACTTTGTCAACCATGGTAATCATAACCAACCATAACCAACCATTTTCAATCTCATCAATCCTTCCCAACAATTAACAAAACCATTTTTTTAACATTAACATTAATCTAACCATAACCATTGTCAAAATTAATGTTACAATGGTGAAGATTATTAGCATTAATATTACATCATTAGTTTAATGTAACCTAAATATGTTCTTATTCATGGCTGACAATGGTCAAGCTCAATCAAACATATTCATCCATAGTCAACACTCTTCAACCTTAGTCAACCTCATCAACAATGTTGAACAATGGTATATTGAGGTCAACCATAATCTTCTCCTTAATACTTGGTGAACCATGTCAATCATTGTTAATCATGGTCAACTTAGGTCAAACATGATAATCATTCTCAATCATGGCCAACTTAGGTCAACCATGGTAATCATTGTCAATCATGTTCAACTAAGGCTATGCATAGTATATGTTAACCAACAATGGTAAAGAATTTTCAACTAATTTCCACCTCATCAACCCCATTAACCAACCTCAATCATTAATATAACCCTTTTTGTAACATTAATGTAACATCAACCATGGTCAACCATCACAGTCATTGTCGATCATGGTCAATTGAGGTCAACCATGGTATTCCTTGACCAACAATGGTCAACTCTCTTCAACCATTATTAACCTTGTTAACCATGGCTAACCTCGTCAATGCACTTCAACAATATATGAAAACATTTTTGTAACATTAATGTAACATCAATATCAACATTAATGTAGCATCACTCATTGTCAACCATGGTCAACATTAATGTAACATTGTTAGATTGATGTAACATTAATACATTGTTACATTAATTGGTCACCATGGCAAGCCTCATTCAACCATAATCAACCTTTGTCAACGTCATTAACCATGATCAAACTCATCAACACTTTTCAATTATGGTCAACTATAGAAGATGAATCCACTTGAATTATGTCATTCATGAACTAAAACAACCACTAATCAACCATTTCCATCCTTTATGTACCCATCTCCCCATAAAAATGATGTCGGTTGCATATATAAATCATATTTACTAATGTGGTTATGCTAATATTTTAAATGAATTGATCCTTTTGTGATTAACTAAGTATAAGTTGGCTTCACATTATTTTTTACATGAAGGAAAATAACTATATATCAACTAAAATTATTTTTTATTCGGAAATTAGTTTACATTATATATATTTACCTTGATAGGTATGTCTATTTCGAAATAGTGCTTCCAAAATTTTAATTTAATTATGGTAGATATTTAATCTCCATGGTATATTCTGAAATATTTATAGTAGTATACATAGATGAAAGATTGAGATTTATTTCCAAAGTAGTTATGCTTTTTTCTCCTTTATAAATAAATTAATTAATTGTATAAAACCAAGTGCCATATGGAGTTACTTATGTGTTTTTTTTATTAATTATATAAAACCAAGTGTCATATGAAGTAACTTATGTGCTTTTTAATATGTGTTATTAATAAGTCATGGTATTGACCAATAATATTATAGAAAATCCTATTTACGCATGAAAAATCTCCATAATAAAATGACAAATATAAACCATTTTTTTAGTTAATAATAATAATTAAAATACAATTTATACTCTATATAATTTTCATATGTATTTAAACTATTATTGAAAAAAAAAAACTGCTAAAATTTGAACTTTTACTAAATAAAATAACAAACTAGATTTTATTTGAAGAAAATATTCTTAAGCAGATACACTCACTCTCTAAGTGATGAGATGAAAAACCTTTGAATCATTTTTCATTTTCCAAACCAAAAAAAACATTGAAGTATTAAAGTTTTCGCAACTTGTTAGCCTTATTAGAGCCACCCCTTCCATTCCCTTCTACCGTTTACGTTAAGCAGATCGGAATTGTCTTCCACCGATTATAATGGCTCCATCAGAATATCATGTGTAAATGTCCTGCCGATGGTTTGTTGAAGAGTTCAGGGTTCCTCTAGTGGCATTATCGGTCAAGGATAGTAGCAAGCAGGATGTGTATGAGATCTCTAACCACCTGAAGAGGTTCGGGTGGATCGTGCCTGTGTACACCAAGGTTCCCAATGCGCAACATGTAACCCTTCTGCATGTGGTGGTGCGCAAAGATTTCAGCTACAGTCTGGCAGAACGACTGGTTCATGACATAGAGAAAGTGTGGCAGGAACGCAATGCGCTTCCCTCAAAATTAGTGAGGGAAGTGGTAGCATCTCTAGTAGAAATACATCCTCAACTCAAAGAGGACAAATATATAGACATTACAACGTTGAAGTCGTCTCATGTGCTCGACCAGATTATTAGATGTCGCAGAGCTGCAAAAGAGGAATCAGTTTGTTTTTGTTGAGCAGAAGCCCAATTGTATTCATTGAAAACCATTTAAATATAGCTTGTACCATTCATGGTCTTAGCCATTGAATTAGGATGAACTGCGACAGAATCGAATAGGAGAGATTTATCAAAACCGAGTTCAAGCCGGCTGTGGCACATGTTTAAGTTTCATCAATTTTGTAAGAAATATAATTTTTCCCTCAAGAGGCTTATTACCATTAATCAGATAATAAATAACTAGCATTGTAAATGGTGGAATTTATATCCTCATAGTTATGAGTCTAATTTATAATTTCTAGAAACCTGAATAATAACTTTGGGTTTGAATTCTGATTGGGATGCCCACTAATAGCTAAGGCCCTATGGGTGTAGTTATGTTGGGTATCCGAGCACTTAAAATTGTCGTCTCTCACATGCTCGAGGCATAGTGTCATGCCCCCAAGCCTACGGTAGTTTTCCAACCGTTCTAGGCGAGGTGCGGCACTACTAACTATTTTCTTTTCACCAATACTTACGATTGTAGACTACGCCTTAACAATCCATACTTAGTTTTATTTTCGTTACCAAGTATATTAGTGTTCCTTTATACCAATGAACACCCATACACATTCATTATCAACAGCATTATACAAGAGAAATGAACAACAGTATAAAGGGAGGGGCAACTCCCTGCAATATGAGTCTGCTCGATATCAATATATTATACAATCTTCACTTTTACAATGCACAAGTTAAATCTTGGGAAACCCCAAATTTACACAGCCAATTTTTCATAACTTCGGCAAAATCGGTTGCCCAGCTCATCGACACCTCTACATGGTCGTCGCACGACTCACCAATCCCTCATTCACCTCGTCGCATGATCGTGTTGTTTGCCCAACTCGGGCGTGCCTCCAAGTCGCCACACATGGGCGCCTCTGCCCGAGACACACCTCCGTTCACAATCTCAACACTTCACCAAGTCACCGTGCACACTTGCACAACGGGTGGCTGCTCACCCGAGTCGCCAAGACACCTGTGCCAAGTCGTCGCACAAACCGGGCGCTCCTCCATTTCACCGTCGGGCACCTTCGCACAAAGCGGGCACTCCTCCATTTCCACCGTCGGGCGCACCTTTGCACAAACCGGACGCCACACATACACAGTGCATGCCTCACCCAACCACCGGAAAACCCTGCCCATGCCTTCGCCAAAGACGAAGATGTGCATTCCTTTGTGCGGCCTCACCCAAGAACGGGCGCATCACTAATCTGTGCCCTCCTTCCTTGTTGCGTTACCTTCACCTGTTCTGCGCACTTCTTCTTGAGCGATGAGCGATTGTGATGATAGAATGAAGTCCAATGCACTCCAATATATATGCATTGGAGGGGAGGTCACGGCTTGCCCAGCCAACCTCACCCACGCCCTTGCTCCATCGCAAAAGCCCCTAAGTTCACAAAGTCAGCCTCCATACACCTCCACGCCATATAAACAAGTGCTCTCCTCACAAATGCGCATAAGTGTCATCGCACACTTGGAAGAGCTCGCACTTTCACCAAACCGCAAGTCGCACTTCATGCCGGAGTGTGTGGTAAGAACCGCAGGTCGTTACATCCTCCTCCACCTGAAGTTGTTGTCGTCCTCGACAACATACCATCCTGGTAGTCATCCACCAAGATCAACTGTATCATCCATGATGTCAAATCCTCCACATACTGCAAAATATCTCTGCAACATATGTAGAACCACCATCTGCATCATGTCTCGCCTCAGAAACCATCTGTCACCAAGATCACCATACCAAGGTATACACCCATTGGTATGTCATACATCGGAAATCATCTCAATCCATGATCATCGATCACCCTGTCACAATCTCCACATGCTGCTCTCCATCATGGAAGGTTGGCCCCTCCATCTCAAGCTACACGCCCACTGCAACATCTCGTGTCGACCTCATCTTGTGTCGTCCTCATGTGAACTGCGGCCATGATACTCCAACATAATTCTAACACATCTCTGTACACTTCGCGACCCCATTTCTGAACTAGTTGGGTAGCTAATCCAACCGTAACGCTCAAACCATGAGAATGCACATCCTCATGCCACCATCAGTCGTTTCTTAGAACATCTTGTCACATCCTCAACTCGATCAAGAATCTATCTCCATATAAGTAAGCCATGCTCAGGTCCATGAAGTAGTCCTCATCTCACCTGCAACATGTTGTCCATGATGTTTGGTGTCAATGTGCGACATGAAACTAGCCACATCTATCCCAACATCATCCATATGTGTGCCTCCTCAATATGAAGAGACCATCTCATTAAACTCCAACTTTTGGTGTGCCACATCCAGGTCCATGAAGCAACCTCCATCATATCTATAATGTGTCATCCCTCATGTCTGCCATAGAAACAAGTATACACATGTCTCATCTATCCATGTGCTGCTCATGATCATAGATCAATCAGCTCCCATGTGTCAAAGGTGGTTAAGTCCTGGCTCAACCCATGCCCAAGTGTTGCCACCAAGGCATCATCATCATCGTACTCCATCACTCCAAAGTGTCTCATATCAATCCTCTACATCAAGTCACCCTTTCAAGCCATTCCCATACATGTACTTGAAAGTATGCACCCCATCCTGCATCAAAGTCTCTGACCTCAGCTTCTCAATGCATCAGATCCTCCAAGTCCACCATATATGAAGTCTCCCTGGAAGTCACAACCTCATGTCATCATGAGCTCCATGAGTCATCCCCAACCAACATCTCAACAAGCATACAAGTCTCGGCCCAAAGATCTCTGTAAGATGCCTCAGCTCTCCATGTAGTAGGAATGCTCCATAGTCTGCCCACAACTCCATCCAAGTCCATGGCCTTGTTGTACAAGAGTGCACAACCTCTCCATCAGCTCATAAGTAATAAGTCTCCATGTCACACTAGAAAATCTACCTGCACAACATCCCTGCTTTGGAACTCCTCCTTGGATGCCCATAGTGACACCTCTACAAGTGCTCCTCCATAATGTCCCTGCATAACACTGCCATGCTCCATGTCTCCAACCTGATGTCCATGACTAAGTTGCCCATGTGTCCAACCAAGTAGACCCATCACAACAATCGGTCATCCTCACCCAAGTCTACAATCTTCGGTCACATGGGCAACTTAGAAGTCCAAGAGCAAGTCTCGGCCATGAGAAGTCCACCCAAGAGTGTGCCCTCCAATCTTTCCATGAGTCATGTCGCACTTAGCTAATGTGACTAAAGCATGACCCATTCATCCACAATGATCATCATGTTCCTCCCTTGTCATGGGCCTTTGTACCTTCTACCATAAGGTCACAAACAACCCCAACGAGTCTTGCAACAATCAACAACCCTTGCTTCTCCATACAAGGTCTCATCATAGTCGTCCATGGTAAGATGCTCCCTAGCATCGGAAAACTGGCTTTGCCCTTCCCTACATACGGTCCATCTACCAAACGCTCAAGTGAAACACAAGTATCAATAGTACTTACATCATCATCATCATGAGGTTCCTCCATGGGAGTGTCCTCATCCGTCCATGTCTGCAAACTACATGATCCTAGTCCAACTTGATCGACCTCAAGTTCATCCTCCATCATGATCATGTCTGCAACATCTTCAACTATCACGACTTCCTCTTCCTTATCAGTACAACCTGCAACTTCATCTTGCTCCATTGTCCTTCCAAGTTGAAGAAGTTCATCTTCAACATTCTTTTCCAAGACTGCAAGCTTCTCTAAAATCTGGGGATTCTCCTTTTTCATCCGCTTCAACCTGTATAAGGTAATCAAGAGCTTCCCTTCGCATTCTTCCAAACCTGTCGTGCCTTGTCATACGTCTTCCCAGGTTCGCACTTCCTTTGGTCCACAGACACCCAAATCGTGTATACCTACCCACACACAGTCTGTTATGAAACCAGCTCAAGAAAAGATAGAAAGATAGATCAACACCTTATAATTAAGCCTCTTCGAGGGGGCAACCTCCTTTACATTACATAAATGAACAATTCTTGGATGATTCAAATGACAGAACCTCCTTTCTATATATACGAGTCTAAGGAGTCACAATATAATCTAGCCAACCTAACAATAATAATATAAAGCCACAAAAATAACAATAGAGGGATTCTATGGGGCTCAGTAATAACAATATGGGGGCAATAGGGGCACAAAAATATTAAAAAGGGGTATAACTACAATAGTAATGGGGTAATCACTAGTATTATAGGGACCCAACATTGTTACCCATCACAGATACCAATTGTTGCCACTGCAAACCCTGATCAAGCATACATTAGATGGTATGCACTGCTATTCTTAATCATACCTGCGTATGTATGCACTTCTCTTGAAGCATACCTGCGTATAGATCTAAATAATACTAATACCTTAATATAAATCATTGTCACATTGAAACTATCATTGTATGACATACTAAACCCATCACATATCACAAAACCAATTATATATAACTATACAACAACATCATCACTTAGTTACTATTTTTTTCCACAGTCAGTTCAACCCAAAAAATATTGTAAAACACAGATCATTGTGAAAGAGACATCGTTGAAAAATAACAACAAACATATATGAATTGATCTACCATCATTAATCGTTTATGTTTCAAATCCCTAGCACTTGTATGTGACTTTTATAAAGAACACCCGTGTATGTACGCACTTTTAATATTTCACACCTATGTACAGATTTTGAAATTTCACAGAATATATATGTGAACCCCCTGAAGTATATCCCCGCCTACATGCGAACTTTCCGAATAAAACCTACATAAAGATATGAAGTTACTGAATCATTCCTTCATTACAACCACAAAACATATTTCACAACCCTTACTATCATATGTGCATATCATTACCATCATATATTTATCATTGTTATTCATAATCATAAAGGCTCAAGAAAGCATATTTATTAGTCACTACGATGCTTTCAGATCTATCAAATACGAACCTCATTCATGCTCCTTAGTGCCCATTTGTTTTAGATCAAACCATTCATTAATAACCCATAACTTGGACACCTAACACTTTGATCTCCATCTCCTTATATAGCTTAGGCCAAAGCCAATACATTAGGTAAATTCAATCGTTATGTAGATGGTATTCTTTGACGAGATCAAATATTTATTGTTGTGATCATTACTATGGGCCAATACCATGGTAAAGACCCTTGGTATTGAGAATACTATTGTAAAGAAATTGTACAAGACTTTGCTTCACGATACCTGCATATGTACGTGATCTTTGTTCATAGGACCCATGTATATTTTCCCATGCTTTACCTTTATCATTCCTCTATCTCTAAACTGATATTCTGTTGTCGAATCTCTTTGTCACATTTGTACTAGCATACATACTCATCTTGCTACCATCATGTTGAAATTTTTATCAAGTAGTTTTCCATCAAGGACAACTCTTTAGTCATATTTCCATTAGGTAAAGAGTAAAACTTTTATCTCAACATACTCAGAGTCTATATCTCTCCAAGTCTTCAAACAACTCCAGAAATACCACCAGATAATGTGGAGAAAAGTGTATACCATATTTGGGTATCCATGAAGTAGATCAATATTGCAGAAGCACAAACATATTTCCTTGATACTATGAGAGTAATTTGAGGCCAACAAAGTTCTATCAGGCCATGGATTTGAAAAGGTAATTCAAACATTTTTGTATATAAATTCAACCACTTATTATATACCAAAGAATTAATTCCTTCTTATAGTTTGTTAGGGTAAGGATATTAATGCATATATTTTTTTCAAGCTTATTGTTCTTCCAGCCCTAAGATTTCCACAAGCAATTTAGATCTACCTTGACCAACTAAATATTGGTAAAAAGTATTCGTAGTTTTGAATAATATCTCATTCCTAGGAACAATTGCCAGTTTGACTAGAGTTGGTCTTTATGGAAGTATAAGTTCCTTATGATCAATTTTGTAGTTGTTGTTCTAGTGAAACGAGAGGAGGTCACCCTTCATGGGTAAATTTTCATTATCTACAAACTATGCATAGCTTGTGTCCAGGGATGCTAAGGTAATGAAGGTAGTGGCCTTCACCATAAATAGACTTACCCATGCTAGAATTTCTATGACCGTGATGATCATATAGTCCTCCCTTACAATTGTAGTATGCTTACCCCACATATTTAAAATTTCTTCTCCAGGGTGATACTAGATACCACTACTGACAACGTTCTCTCAAGATTTGTCTTTATGTCACGAAAATTTAGGCAAAAACACAACCAATAATGGTGACTATTGAGAAACTACTATAGAAATTTATGTGGCCCTTATTGGCAGATCTAGGAATAAGTTAAGAGAAGAATTTGTCCACTAGCCACTTTCATAGTAGTAGGTGACTAATACACATTGAGTCCTCTGTAAAAATATAATATATTCAGAGTTTATTGAGGTTGTGATGATATAGGTGGTTGTGTTAACGCTGTAATATTCACTTGCCATCTCATTGTTTATATGCAAGTAAAATTCATATTGGAAGAATACGAGTCTAATCATCAAGAGCTCAATGTGAGTAGGAAGAATTTCTTGTTGTATAGTCTTGGGTATTAATTAAAATAGGGCTTTTGCTTCCCCACCATCTATAATCAATTTGATTTTGACTCTTTATCATTTTATTATATTTATTTTATGATAACTAATATATGTAGGTTGCATCATGCTACTCCAAATTATTATAGATCATAAGTTTTGTTTCTTAATTATTTTAGCTCTATCATCAATTTGATTTTGAGTATTTATGATATCATTATATCTATTTTATCATATGTGTTATATGTCCCTTGCAGCATTATGTTAGCCTAAATTATTATAAATTATAAGTAATTTCTTATTGATTTAAACTCTATAACAATTAATATATACTTTTAAGATGAGTTACCTTTAAACTATAAGAAAAGTTCATGAAGTTTTACTCATTTCTAATTAATTTATGTCATCTTATCGTAGAGTACTAGTCTATTTTCTTATCCTAGTTGGCTCAAACCACATTCCCTAATATGATAGGAACCATAGAGGAAGGAACCGCAAAAGTATTAGTCATGTAATTACTTATTAATGATGACATAAATTAAAATCTAAAATAGTTTTTTTGGAAATATTAATGTTCAATTGATGGTTTTAATAAATCTAATATTGGTGTGTAATCTATTTCATAAAACTATAAATTGAATTTTTTTTTTGTAGAATATAACATGCTATGCCCAATCTCTCTTATTTGATACTTTTATATCTTGTTATTGCTCTAACGTTTGGTGAAGGGAAACTTTGTCTTATGGGAGAGAGCCAAGGGACAACTACTAGACAAGCCACCCATTATCATCTTCTAAGTAAATAAGAAAATGTCATGGACCTAAGGTGGGAAGCCCCATAATAGATATCTAAAGAAAATAAAAGCACTAAACATTAATATTGTAGATACCAAATGTAGCATTATGGTAAAAATATTCAAACCTAAATCATAATGAATGAAAGAAAAAGAGATAGACTTGTAGTGAAGAGAGCATTTTTCTCTTTTTTTTTGTTTTATATTTTTAATTTGGTTTTGGTTCTTTATGTAGTGAACAATAATACTATTAAAAGGAACCTATTCGAGCTCTTGCATATAATACTAGTAATCGTAAAGACCTTACATAATATTAGTAACTACAGAGAAACAAAGATTGCACCCAAAATAAATCAAACAAGATATTTATTATTGTTTGATCATTCCAAATGAGGAGAATCCCATATAAATTACCATATATTGAATTTTATCCAAAAGGTGCTCATGTGTTTATGCCCTTGAAATGAACTTATGGAGTAACTATGTTGTGTGTGTACACTCAAGTGTGCATTCATTCCCCATCATGAAAGGTCACGGTTAGAAACCTATAACATAATTGTGGAGATGTGCTATGTATGTTATTAGCTTGTGCATATCATGTGGTATGGTAATGATGGGTGTAATATTTAACACACTAGATATTTGGCTTGAGAACCTATGAAATCAAGGGTGGCAAACATGTCTTTTAACTAGGTGAATGTGAGTGCACATTGTTGTGCACCTAGAAAGGACATATAACATGCCCATTGGAATGAGTTCACAATAAAACATGGTGTGGAAGGGTTGAAAGTTACTACAGATGTGAAATTAACTCTTTCGAAATATGCAGTTGAAAATCCTAAAATTACACCACATTTTTTATTTGGAATTAGAGAAAACATAACTTGGAGTTCTAATGATTTATATTGGTGGATTGATGTGCAAAACTGTGGTGATTTTTAGGCCTTGGTGAAGTGTTTTTGGATAACATCCCAAAGCACCAGAGAAAACTATGAGAATGCCATGTGCAATCAAGGTGGTATTGGGTTATTGGGGCCTTGGGGATATCCATATCTACCCCACAAAGGATACTTGATATCTCTTTGATGAAATCTCGTCGATGCATCCAACATCTCACATGCAAGGTGTGAGGAAGGTAGCACATGAGTATGTTTCAATATATAAGGTGATGGGGTGGGTGGACTTGGATTACATCAGAATGTATCTTCCCCGTGAGGAGCAAGGGTTTGGTGAGGAGTTGTCATGAAGTACGCACATATTAAATATGAATGCCATCTACATATGTCTCTTCAATTGGATTTATGTTGAGGGGTTGTCCTGAGGTACACACATACTAAATATGAAGTCCATATACATATGTACCTTGAATTGGGTTTATGTTGAGGGGTTGTCATGAGGTGTACACATATTAAATATGAATTCCATCTTCATATGTATCTTCAATAGGATTTATGTTAAGGGGTTGGCATGAGGTACAAACATATTAGATAGGAATGTGACATACATACATATCTCCAATTGGGTTTATGTTGAAGGGTTGTCATGAGGTACACAAATATTAAATATGAATTTTGTATACATATGTATCTTTAATTGTGTTTATGTTGAGGGGTTGTCATGAGGTACACACATATTAAATATGAATGACATATACATATGTATCTTCAATTGGGCTGATCTCAAAGTGGTTGGGAGGAATTTCCCAGTTAAGTTGAATCCCCATATGATTAAAATGTAATGTAAATAAAAGAATTGGGGCTTCTAATGACAACAAAAACACAACTTATTCAATGATATTTTCTTTGTTGTATTACTATTATTCTTACCACTATAAGATGAAATATATTTAGGGTGGGTGGGTCCACTATTACAACATTGCTCTTAATAGTTCACCAGTCCAAATCCCTGGTAAATCAATTAAGCAAAAGAAAAGAACGATATACACCAAATTCTTGGTATGTGGTGAAACATAGTCATTACAAATAGTAAAAATTTTCTAAATACTAAAAAATTGTTTATTAAAAATCAATTATTACCGATTTTAAATGTTTTATAAAGTGTTTTTTTCTTTTTCTCTTCCATAACATTGTCCACCAAAAATATTCCCAAAAATACATCTTCTTTAAAATACTTACATGTATCATGAGTATAGTATATTGGACCTCCTTAAATTATATATATCTATATATATATATACATATACATATATACATGATTGGAAGCATCCAAGCAAAGGAAACATGAGAACGACCCAAAACAAAACAAGGAAATAAACCCACAATCTACATGGCTATCTAGGAAATGGCAGGGTTAGGCAATCCACTATCAATCTAGGAAATCCTCCATGTCAGTGACACATCATGAACAATCATCCACATGCATCTGCCATGCATGAAAAAAGTAGTGAGGAAAATATACATGCATGAAAATCTCGTTGTAGATACTGATCCCCATGTCCTCTTGTACTTTCCTGCTCCTCCTTTGTCTTCTTGCTCCAAAAATCTAGGTATTCCACACCCTCCTAGAGTGCTCCACGAAAACTCTAAGTATCCAAGAATATTAGAGAGAGAGAGAGAGAGAATAATGAGAGAGCTCCAAAACTAAACTGAAAATATAATACCAACTGATCCTGAGAAGCCTTTAATGAACGAGGCCTCTATTTTCTTCATTTTCCATCATTTTCCTTCATTTTCCTTCTCACATGCAACATGTGAACTTTCACCTCCTTTTTCTCCTACTTTCCATTGTTTCCATAAATAAATGTGCCAAAAATGCCATTTTTCCTCTCCAAAGCCTTAGCCATTTCCTTTGCTAATTTATTTAGCCATTAAATAGTCACAAGTGATCCCCATCACTAGTATTTTTCCCAACATTCAGCTTGGAATATGTGTCCCATCAACCATGGTTATTATTTTTCCTTTATCAAGTTTTATTACATTAAATTTTCACCAAGGATGTTACAGAACACTCCCCCTGGGGGGCACATCATCCTCGGTTTTCAACAACACCTATAACAACAAAATTCCTGTAATAAAAATATATTGTCGATGGAGCTTTATAACTTAGCTTGATGTAGTATTTACAATGATCAACCTACTGAGAAGAAAACCAACATTAAAACATAACAACAAAACATCATAATGACATGACACCCATACTGCTTATTGGATATTTATAACATAGTTCATGGCGGTATTTACATCCATATATATATGCACATATACCAAAATCACCAAACATATACCAAAACACCATCCCAAAACTCAATTTCCTCAACTGACAAACAAGGAAGGATACATAGCTCACATCTAATCCACTATCTCCCATGTAGCTTCATTGAGACCAAAGTGATTCCATTGCACTTTAACTTGCTTGATTGCTTGGTTCCGGAGCATGAGCATGTTGAAATGTGGCAACAAGAATATTCCAATTTTAATTTGTCCTTGAATTAAATTGTGAATTAAAATTTGAATTTAGTCAGCTGGTTGAAAAATAATTAATTAATTCATCTTAAGTTAATTAGTTGGAGAAATTCAAGTTAGAAGTCTTTCTGAATTCATGCAACAATTATCCCTTAAATTAAGGAGATTATTCCTTAATTAAGGTGATAAAATTGAGTTATCTTTGAGTTGTAATTAGTTAGCTCAATTTACTAAGTTAAGTCCAGTTAAATTAGTTCCAAATTGTTTGAGGAACTAATTGTGAGTTATCAGTCAGTTGATGCATGCATGGACTAAACTAGTGTACTCCAGATAACTGAAGACATTATTAACTCATGCATGTCTATTCTAAGAAAGACCCAGTTGAGATTAAAGAGAGGGACAGTGTACTATCAGTTGCATGTGTTTTCCTTGAGGATTGTGGAGTTTTATAGGGTGTGAGATCAGTTTGAGATATTAGTGTTCCACTTGGTAACAGGAGGATCACCCACGAGAAACTGCGCAAGGAAATAGTAGCTTGGAGGGCAGAGGAGAAGGCTTATGAGAAGTCTATTTTTCCTGTGAGCATCTATGAGGATTGTACTGAGAGCTGGCTAGCTGTGAGAGCTAATGCTTTGTGTAATCCTGATATATTTCCACCTTGTATGATAATACAGATAGTGGGGTTTTTAGCTGAGGCTTTCCTCTAAGTATTCTTCTGTGTTTTCATGTGCATTAATTCTTCTTCTAGTTATATGTGTTCAGCTTGATGTTGCTCAAATCTTTTAAGCTTTTGCAAATTGATTGTAGAAGCAGGTTAAAGTATTTTGCTTTGGTTATATTACATTATCAGGTTAATCTACAATCATAATTTCTACATGGTATCAAAGCAAAGGTTATCAGAGTTTTGAACAATATACTGAGAAGAGAATACAAAGTTTGAAGTTCGGGGTTGCAGGTGCAAAATCAAATTCTTATCATACTTCAAGGTTGGCCAATGGTGTTCAATGGCTTGAGACTCGAGTGTGCCTTTCATGGTAGCTCGAATTACATAGCATGGAAAGATCGCATGGAGGTTGTATTAGAAGACAATGGCTTGAAGGAATTCATTGATTAAGAAATCCAAAATCCATCTTCAACTAACGCACAAGAGTTGCCTAAGTGGAAGAAGTGTGTGGTGAAGGTGAGATGGATCATCCTTGAGGGATTTCTAGACCATATTTTCTCAAGTCTCCATGGGAAGGATACTCCTTTTTCAATGTGGAAGACATTGAAGGACCTCTACCAAAATAGTTGCGACCAGAGGAAATTGGTGCTTAAGGATAAGCTTGGAAGAATCAAGATGGATAAGGGCAATACTATTTCCACATATCTGAACAAGCTCACCACCTGCAGAGATGAGCTTAGCTGTGTGGGAATAACTACAACCGATGATGATATGGTGAGCCGTGTTCTCCTTGGCCTTCCAAAGAGATGGAATAGCTACCAGGACTCTGTGAATGTAAGGGAGAAATTGTCAGGTTGGGAACGACTGTGGTCGGATCTCATGCAAGAGGAGATCAGGAGGAGCACACGAGATGGTTCTTCATCCAAGAATAATGATGAAGAAAATTTGGCCTTAGCAAGTAAGGCAAGGAAACAGAAGGGGAAGGCTTCCCATTCCAAATAGAATTCTTCTCATTGAGGGAAGAAGGTTGACAAGTCTAAAGTGAGATGCTTTAATTGTCACGAGATGGGAAATTATGCGACTAATTGCCCATCGAATAAGTCCAAGAAGGGATTCTCAAAAGGATCGGAAGGTGAGGCATTAGCCTCTCAGTTCGAAATGGACTTTACCCTCATCTCATGCATGGTGTCATGGATGATGGGTTGTGTCTGGTATCTTAACAGTGGAGCCTCATTCCACATGATCGGTGATAAAAATTTATTCAGTGCCTTGGAGGAGAAAGACCTCAAGATGTGCATAGAGATGGGTGATGATGGAAGGTATAGTGTTTCAGGAGTGGGCACGGTTGCTTTTCAGAGGAAGCATGGAGCTCCTCTCACCTTGACAGATGTGATGTATGTGCCTGGGTTGAAGAAGAACTTGGTATCGGTCGCAATTTTGGAGTACAAAGGCTATGATGTTGTCTTCAGTAAAGAAAAGGCGTTCCTAAGACACATAGCCACGGGTCAGACCAAGAGCATAGGGATTCGGGTGAAGAATCTCTATAAACTACAGGTAGATGATTGTGCAACATTGAGTACGGAAGAGAATTGGTTCAAAGCCAAGACATTGGCAAGTTGTGGCACAGGCAGTTGGGCCACTTGCATCATGGGGCCTTGAAGATAATGCAGCAGATATCTATAAGACTTCCCAAAGGTAAACTTGAGCAAGTTGACACATGCAAAGGTTGTACCTTGGGAAAGTACACCAAGTCTTCCTTTCATGATCGAGACTGTCGAGCAAAGGCTATCTTAGAGTGAGTTCATACTAATGTGTGTGGACCATTCTTGATGGCATCCTCAACGAAGCAAAGTTATTATGTGATTTTCATTGATGATTCTTCTCGTAAATGCTAGATTTATTTCATGTAGAAGAAGGACCAAACCTTCACAAAGTTTTGTGAGTTCAAAGCTTTGGTCAAGAAAGAGTCAGGGAAGAAGATAAAGGCCTTGAGAAGCGACAATGGTGGATAATATGTCTCTCAAGGGTTTAAGGACTTTTGTGCAGTGGAAGGAATTAAATGAGAGTTAATGGCACCTCATAACCCACAGCAAAATGGGGTGGCCGAGAGGAAGAACAAAACTATTGTAGGGGCAGCACGGGCGATGTTGCATGAACAAGGCCTACCACTTCACTTGTGGGCTGAGGCATGCAACACAGCGGTCTATTTGCAAAATATAAGCCCACATCGCATACTTGGGATGAAGACACCAGAGGAAGCTTTCTTTAGTAAGAGACCAAATGTGGGTCACTTCAAGATCTTTGGCTCATCAGTATATTACCATGTGAAAATGGATGCACAGAAGAAGCTTGAGCCGACAGTAGAGTTGGATATACTTGTGGGGTACACTAATACACCCCACAACTATCAGGTGTATATGCCTACCAGTCAGAGGACAGTGGTTCGCATATATCTCAAGTTTGATGAGAAAAAGGCCATTCGAGTTTCCTTTGAGAGGGAGCTCCAACTACAGGCTGTGGAGGAACTGTTGGTTCCTAAGGAGGAGGAGCCTCAGACTGATGTGGAGCAGCCACATGCAGAGGTTCCAGGAGTGGAGACATACACTCAAGCAGAGTCTTCCAGAGATGGATGGAAGCGCGCAAGAGAAGTTGACAGATTGTTGACGAACGTGAGAGAGAATGCGAGAGAACCATCTTCTCAACGCAGATAGAGGAGGTCACCTAAGAGGTACATTGGATACATGGCCCTTGTTGGTGAATGTGTTGAGACTGAGCCATCTTCCTTTGAGGAAGCAGTGCAGCAGCCGATTTGGGTTGATGCTATGGTGGAGGAGTATGACTCCATAGTTCGTAACAATGTTTGGGATATGGTTCCGACTCCGGAGAACAAGTCAGTTGTGAGTTCCCATTGGCTTTACAAGGTAAAGCAAGCTGCTAATGGTAGTGTGGAGAAGCATAAGGAAAGATTTGTTGCCCGTGGTTTTTCACAGGTCAAGAGGATTGACTATGATGAGACTTTTTCTCCTATCGCAAGGTACTCATCTATCAGATCGATGTTGGCACTATATGCACAATTGGGTCAGAAGATCCATTAGATGGATGTGAAGACTGCATTCCTCAATGGCAAGATTGAGGAAGAGGTGTACATAGAGCAGCCAGAAGGTTTTGATACCTTCGATCATGAGTCGCATGTGTGCCGACTCAAGAGAACTTTGTATGGGTTGAACCAAGCACCTCATGCTTGGTACATCGAGATAGACAACTACTTCACTGGGTTGGGATTCACTAAGAGTGGAAGCATATGCGAACCTGTACCACATCATGGTGAAAGGTAAGTCGTTGATCATTGTACTTTATGTTGATGATCTCATATTGACAGGTGATGATCAATTAATCATGTCTTGCAAGGAGGACCTTACAAGAGAATTCGAGATGAAAGACATGGGTCTCATGCAACACTTCTTTGGCATCGAATTGTGGCAAAAGGATGGGGAGTTGTTTGTGTCTTAGGGCAAGTATGCCAATGAGATACTCAAGAGATTCCACATGGAGAAGTGCAAGCCCATGCAGACTCCTCTAGTAGGTAACCAGAGGAAGGAGGATGCTACTTCAGGAGAAGTAGTAGAGGCTACTGTGTATAGGCAGCTTGTGGGTTCACTGATGTACTTAGTGAACACATGACCAGATTTGTGCTATGTGGTGAACCAGCTGAGTCAAGCGATGGTTCAGCCTACCAAGATGTTTTGGAAGGTGGCAAAGCATGTATTGAGATACCTCAGAGGCACATCTCAGTATGGATTATGGTATAAATGGATAGAGGGAGTGAAGCTACAGGGCTTCACTGATGCAGATTAGGCAGGGAGTTCATCATATCGAAAGAGCACATCAGGAGGGATTTTCAACCTTAGGTCAGTTGCAGTTTCTTGGTACAACAGGAAATAGAGATCGGTTGCACTCAGCTCGGCAAAGGTTGAATACATGGCTGCAATTCAGGTAGCATGTGAGGCCATCTAGATGTGGAAGATCCTAGTTGGTTTGTTTGATCAGAGGATGGATCCAGCTGTGATCTATTGTGATAATCAGAGTTGTATCAAACTCTCTGAGAATCTAGTATTTCATGGTAGGTCCAAGCACATCGATATCCAGTACCGTCATCTCAGAGACTGTGTAGCGAGGAGGATCATGTTGTTGCAGTGTATTTCAATAGAGGAGCAAGATGTTTACATTTTGGCAAAGGCATTGTCAAAGTGTAAATTCGAGTTGCATAGAGACAGGATCAAGGTGTCAGATAATACCTTTCTTGTTGACAGGGAGTGTTGAAATGTGGCAACAAGAATATTCCAATTTTAATTTGTCCTTGAATTAAAATTGTGAATTAAAATTCAAATTTAGTCTCACCAGCTGCTTGAAAAATAATTAATTAATTCATCTTGAGTTAATTAGTTGGAGAAAATCAAGTTAGAAGTCTTTCTAAAGTCATGCAACAGTTATCCCTTAAATTAAGGAGATTATCCCTTAATTAAGGAGATAAGATGGAGTTATATTTGAGTTGTAATTAATTAGCTCAGTTTACTAAGTTAAGTCCAGTTAAATTAGTTCCAAACTGTTTGAGGAACTAATTGTGAGTTATCAGTCAGTTGATGCATGCATGCACTCAACTAGTGTACTCCAGATAACTGAATATTCTCTCATCATTAACTCATGCATGTCTGTTCTGAGAAATACCTAGTTGAGATTAAAGACAGGGACAGTGTACTATCAGTTGCATGTGTTTTCCTATAAACAAAACTCATGCATGCAGAAGGAATTCATTCCTTGAGGATTCCATAGTTTTACTAGGCCTTGAACCAAGACCAGTCTCTCAAACTTTACCGTAATCCAAACTAAAATATCTAGGCCCTAAACTGAGACTTCTCCCTCAATATTTACCATGTATCCTACCAAAATTGGTCAAGGGATTCCTAGGCCTTGGTAATGAACCTTATGACCACCTCCTCCCCAGATTTCAAAATCCATCAGGCAAACCAAAGCTCAAAACCGAGATAAACATCCCAACATACCATAGCATATGGAAAAAGGCAAGGCTAGGCTGAAAACCACTGTCATAACCTAGCACAACCATGCCACCGAGAGAAAGAGAACCATACACCAACATGCAAATCCAAGCATGTCCAAACTAGCTAGGAAATCACACATGCAAAAGGTTACCTGCAAGTATTCCTACTGAAGTTGCTTGATCCTAGTTTCCTTTCCTTGATTCTTACTTTCCTTCCTTGATCTAGAGATAGTGTACTCCAAGAAAGCTCTAAGTGTCTAAGAGTGAGAGAGAGAATAATGAGAGAGATCCAAACATGAACTAACAAAAGGCTATCAACTGATCCTCAGAAGAATTTTTATGAATGAGGCCTCTAATTTCTTCATTTTCCATTATTTTCCTTCAATTTTCTCCGCACATTAAACCTATGAACTTTTAGCTCGCTTTTCTCCTAATCTCCTTTATTTTCATAAATAAATGTGCCAAAAATTCCTCTTTACTTTTTAATGCCTTTGCCTTAGTCTTTCCCAATTTTCCTTAGCTAAAACACACATCTAGTGATGCCCACTGGGATATCATTGCCCAACATTTAGCTTGGAATAAATGTCCCTTACCCATGGTCTTATTTTGCCTTTATTAAAATTATTACATCAACTTTCACCAGGGCTATTACAGAACCCTCCCCCTTGGGGAACACTATCCTAAGTGTTAAAACACACTAATACCTCAACAAAACTACCGAAAAGAAAACATATTTCCCATGGAGCTTTATAACTTAACTCGTTGTAGTATTTACAATGAAGGACTTGCTCAAAAGAAAAAACATCATGAAAACATGACCAAATAATAGCCATACCGCATATTGGGGCTTTATAACACAACCCATAACGGTATTTATAATAATCACATATACACATATGCACATTTTCTAAACCAACAAATAAAAGGATACGGTGCCCATATCAATCCACAAGGGAATCCAGAGGATCACACCTCCACCCTAAAAAGTAATACGAAGATTCACCTCCTTCCCAGGTAGTACATAATCCATTGTCATAGTTAAAGTTGCATCCAATGTCCGACGCTATAGTCCTACGCCACTTGTCCTCGCAACGAATAGTTATGAACTCATTTTCCCAGGCACACTCCCAATGTGCATCTTATTCCATCTGGAAATGCTAAGGACCAGAACCAATACATCCTCGGCCTTCCTTTCTCTGCTACATAGTTCCATAAGAAATTCGGTCACCCCCTTCTGTGCAGTCACTCCCTTGAAATTTCCCCAGAATCCCCTAACCCGATTGATCCATCCCTTGGCAAGGTTTCATCGCATCAGAAGATACCGTTCATAACATGCTCATGGAAATCAATAGACACTATTGGGTACCAGTGTCCCATAATGACTCTACTCCTAAGGTGCTATACCAAAATACTATTGCATGTTTCAATTTCTTTTGCTACTACTACCAATTCTTGTAGTCAATTTCAACCACCCAACAAGGCATGTTCACGTATTCCTTTTGCAAGCACATAATTTCCATTAGATTCAAATAAATTGAAATAGCCTAAAGTCGTACCTCATTGGTAGTTCGTCAATAAGGTACACTTGCAATCCTATTCAGTTCGTATCACAACAATTCAAACTAATTGTTTGATCAAAACATCATGTATAAACATATCACATCTAGTTAGCTCAAAACACAACCATCATATATCAAGATAATAAATTACATGTAACCATCATAAACCAAAATCATATATCACATATAATCATCATATACCATAGTCATAAATCACATGAATAATAAAACTGAAATAAAATGTTGATACTTATCCTTTCATCAATACTTAACCTCTACCTTTATCTTTATTTTGTACGCACTCTGGATTGGTTTCCACACTAGACAAACACCCTGTTCCTTCTCCTCAACCATGTGCACATACACATAGTGTGCATCACACACATACAACTACACACGTCATACAACACCATGCAATACATGCATATACACCAGTACCATATGTAGCACATGTACACAGTACCACCTATACACTACAACCACCTTCAAAATGTGTGTACATCATCACATGTACACGACCCCACCTACACAAACTGTACACAAAACCACATGTACACTACAACATTGTACAATGTGTACACAATACCACATGTACACAGTACCACACACACGACATATACGTGACACCACATGTAAACAATGCCAAATGCATGACATGTACATAGCACCACCTACACACAATGCCACTTGTACAACATGTACACAGCACCACATGCACACAACACCACTTGTACAATCATGCACACAACACCATATGTACATAGAACCACATGCACAGCATGCACGTAACACCACCTATACATAAAATTGCATATCCAACATGTACATAGCATCATCTACACAAAACATCACATATAGAACATGCACAAAGCACCATATGCACACAACACCGCATATACATATGTGCATAGTACAATATGTACATAGCATTGAATATCCAACATCTACATGAAAATAACATCATGTGCGCAACAATAGTACCACAAATCTAGAACAACACTATCATTGCCAAGCAACCTTGCTTTTAGTGTCTTATCGATGCTTGTCCTAGCATGTCGCAAACCACATTTATTTCATTTCGGTGTTGTATCCCTTAGTATAACTTGTCAATAACATAGAAATAATATAATCATGTAATATCAACTCATAACCATATGATACTGACCTTGTATATTTTTCATGACTACTCTTCTCAATTGATTCCTCGTAAGACTAGGAACCTCATCATGCCATTCTCCTTTGCAAGCAATAATTCCTCCATAAGGACAATTCCTGATGACCCTATCAAACAGTGACATAGATACATGGATACATGCATATATACACATAAACATTATTATAAAAAAATCATGGTCCTGTCAGACAACAATATACATACATAAGTAATTGTATACATATATAAACATTAGCACAATCATGATCATAACATAATTATTAGGTAATGTAAGGTCTAGGTTAAGAGAACTTCCTTATTAATGCACAACATGCAAAAGATTGAGAACCACTGTTCCCAACTTAGTCAAACCATCTGACATCTCAGGTCCATTTATTTTACCGTTTTGGGTTACCCTTCTCATGTTTGTACTGCCATCATCCGTTTACCACAATGGACCTAACCAGTCCAATGTTATGAAAACAGCTCAAGAAAATATAGAAAAGATAGATCAACGCCTTAGAATTCAGCCTCTTCGAGGGGGAAACCTCCTTTACATTACATAAATGAACAATTCTTCAATGATTCAAATGACAAAACCTCCTTTCTATGTATAGGAGTCACAATATAACCCAGCTGACCTAACAATAATAATATAAAGCCACAAAAATAACAATAGAGGGATTCTATGGGGCACAGTAATGACAATATGGGGATAATAGGGGCACAAAAATATTAATAAGGGATGCAAATACAATACTAATGGGGTAATTACTAGTATTGTATGGACCCAACATGCCCCTCTCCTTCAAAAAAGTTTTGTCCTCAACACTTGACTAGTTCTGGAGGCTTATGTATAAAATTCTCATCCTCCCATGTGGAATCTTCAGCGGATTAGTTCTTCCACTTGATAAGATACTTCGAAATTGATCGATTCCGTAGCTGTTGAGTTCTTGTTTCTGTGACTGCTTCTGGTTCCAATATAATTTTTCCTTCCTCGTCAAGTTCTGGCAATATTGTTTGAACTGGGAGCTTGTCACCTAT